>JAHBCN010002782.1:0-85472 GCA_019359885.1 Listronotus oregonensis | reverse complement strand
AGAGTGACTCCCTGTGGGTCCCAAAAAAAGGGGGTTTTAGAAACAAAAAAAAGCGGATGAGCCAAAAAAATTCCCTGAAAAGGTAAATTTATTAAAAACTGTCAGTATGTCAGCAAACACTGTGGCTCGAAGGGTAGAAATCATCGCTAAAATATATCCTCTCAACTGTTCGAAAAAATGGACATTTTGAGGGTTTTTGGCCTTGGATGAGTCAACGGATGTGTCAGATACTGCTCGGGTGTTGATTTATTTCGGGAAAAGTAGAAAAAGAAGTGCACGAAGAACTTCTTGATATGTATGATTCATGGCACAACTACTGGTCAGTTTTTTTTGGGGTTGAAATGGCCATTAATAAAAGAACCTTCGAGGAAAAAAATTTAAAATGTAAAACTGATGGAGGCAAAAACATGGTGGAAAAAAAAGGACCACTCCTTCAAAACCATTAGTCTTACATTGTATCATTCATCAACAGTCTTGTGGGGAAAATTTTTGGATTTTTTGACGTTCTGAAACCAGTCATATCAATTTAAATTTTTTATCAGTTTTTTTGGGCTGAATCACCGACAATTCCAAAAATTTATTGAAGAGGTTGGAGAAAACTTACCTTATCATATTGCCGTACCTGGTTTTGGGAAAGTCCTTCAGCGCTTTTTTGAACTTCGAGCAGTGATAAAAATTTTTTGAATGAAAAGCACCCCCTCTTACTAAATTTAAAAAAACAACGCATGGCTGTGGAAGTTAGCATTCTGTTGATTTGACGAAACATGTAAACGAACTAATTTGGAAAATTGAAGGGAAAACCAGCATCTTCCTGATTTATACACTAATATCAAATCTTCCCCGGAAGAAATTGAGACTGTTTCAATCACAACTACGAAGAAATGTTTTTCACATTTTAAAAAATGTGAAATATTCAGCCACACTACTGAGACTGAGTTTCCTATCGATTTTGCAATCGAAATTTTGATGCCTTGAAGATAAATTTTGATACTGTTTCTCGGACTTTGATGCCATTCGAATCAAATTAAGTTTTTTTAGAATCCTTTTGATACTGACATTGAAACCCTAGCCCGGAACTTCAAATGGAAATGTTGATCTACAATGCAGTGATATAATTAAGAACAAATATCAAAACTCATCTTTGTTAAAAATTTTTAAGAGTCTTCCACTAACAATTTGATAATTTGCATAAATTTGCTCGTGGTTGTTTTCTGTTTTTTACTACTTTTTTTGTGAGAAAACCTTCCCCCAAAAGAAGTACAAAAAAAAGTTTACAGATCGAAATTAACTGTGAGCATCAAATCTTTTTTTAAAATTGGTACAAGTAAAATTAGTCCACCACTACAAACTAGTCAGTGGAAAATCTAATTACATAAATCTCATTAGTATTTCATATGTCATTATGTTTGTTAAAATTTTATGGATTTTTAAAATGTTAAAATGTTAGTTTTCATTTCAATAATTTGTTGTTATTATATACTGAATTAAATTTTCTGCATATTATACATGTCTTTACTCATTACAATTCTGTGTTTTTACCCCAAATTATCACAAAAACAATAACAATAAGCCTACAAGAATGTTATGAGAGGGGTTAGCCCATGACCATATCAATGTAGATGTCATATTAATAATTATTCAACATAAAATTAGAATACTTCAGTAAACTAAATTAAATTATTTGTTCTCTAAAAGGGGGTTTTTTAAGTATGCTACTCTCCGCGGGCCGGACAAATTCTGCCGCGGGCCGGTTTTCCCCGGGCCGTAGTTTGGGGGGACCCCTGTCTTAGACCATTATAATCTACCTAAGACCACTTTCTGCAACGCTACCAAACTTCACAAAACTTATCCCCTTAAGAGTGCATTTACGCTACACCTTAGGGATCGGGAGAAAGGACGCGGAGACGGTGGGCGGAGACTAACAAACTCCCCCTACCACAATTTCCATATAGCCGAATTAAAAATGTATTTTATTTAGGTTCTTTAAAATTCGGTGTATCGATGCAAAGACAATTGTAGTTTCACTATAGACCCACAAAGCAATGCTAAATTTTTGGTAATAGGTTTGGACGCTCGCTTACTGGAGCGAGCGTCCATCGGGAGGGAAAATACCTTCATACCTTCTATATGGAACACGTTGCCAAAGTTCTAACAATAATGGACGAATATTTTTTTATTAAAAAAAAAAGGGGGCCCAAAAAAACATACATGTTTTTTCCCTTCCTTTTTTTTTATTGCTTTTTTAATAAGCCCAAGATTTTTTAAATTACCCCCTTTTTAGAAAATTGAATTAAAAAGATTTTATCCTTTTTTTGTTTTTCTCTGCAACCAATATTTACGAAGTTTTGAATGATTAGCTTAGAATTTTTTTTTATATATCTTTCTCATACGTCGTTTATTTAACCAAAGACAATTGTAGTTTCACTATAGACCCACAAAGCAATGCTAAATTTTTGGTAATAGGTTTGGACGCTCGCTTACTGGAGCGAGCGTCCATCGGGAGAAAATACCTTCATACGCTTCTATATAAGCGAACACTGTTGCCAAAGTTCTAACAATAATGGACGAATATTTTTACGTTAAAAAAATCCAAAGGGTCCAAAAAAAGCATACATAAGCTTTTTTCCCTTCCTTTTTTGTCTATTGCTTTTTTGCAATAAGCCCAATGCATTTTCAACTAACCCTATTTTTTAGAAAATTGAATTAAAAAGCTTTTATCCTTTTTTTGGACGCTCGCTTTCTGAGCGAGCGTCCATCGGGAGAAAATACCTTTACACGCTTCTATATAAGCGAACACTGTTGCCAAAGTTCTAACAATAAAAACAGTAATAAGAAATTATTTTTGTAGGAAATAGGTCAAATTCGTTGTAATAAAGATAATTTTTTTTGGTCCCATAATGATAAAATTTTAATTATGTAAATTTTTATATTAAAGAATTAAACTTTGATTAAAAAATATATTTGTAGTTAATGAGATACACGATGTTAAATATGATATAGAATTTTTAAATTGTTTTTTTTTTATTTTATAACATCCACACTTAACAAGAAATACTGGAACTATACAACAATAATTAATATTTATTTATTATTAAAAAATCGAACGATCCGATTGATTCTTTTCTACAATTTATCAATACAATAATGACTAGTTTTCCATATTTAAATACCTTTAATTTTTATTTAATGTCTTGCATATCGTGTTTTTGTTTTTGCACTGTATTTTTTCTGTAGTCGTAATAATAAGATATGAAAATGTGTATTTCTACTGATGTTATTCAGGTGCGTTTATGAACATGTCTAGAAATATTTGTCAACAGTATAGTTTATTTTTACTTCCATCCACTAAACTAGCCTTTTAGAAAGTCTTTATTCTTTTCATAACATTTTTTTTTTCAAGTTCGGAAACCTCATGTTTAATTTTAAACAGACAGACATACAAACACATATATACATTGAAAAGTAAAAAATGAACAGAATTAAAATTGTATTATTAAAAAGCAAAAAAAAGTGTTTAAATTATCATTATTATAAAGAGTTTGTCCTATTTTTTGCAGAAATATTTAATTACTGTTACCATTATTATAGCTTTGGCAACAGTGTTGGTTTATAAAGCAGCGTGTGAACGTAATTTCTTCTGATGGATGCTCGCCCCAGTAAGCGAGCGTCCAAGCCTGTTACCAAAAATTTAGCATTGCTTTGTGCGTCTATAGTGAAAACTATAATTGTCTTTGATCGATGCGATGTTGTTTCCGATTGCAAGCCCTACAGGAGATAACGTTTTTCGGTAACTATTTTTCATTTAAATGACATAAATTATACACCATTTTAAAGGTAAGAAAATAATCTATGCCTCTGCTGTAACGGATTTCTGAAATATGAGCCGAGTTAAGAGAAAATAGTATCTAAACATAACCGATTTTAGGGGACTTTCACTCAAGGAAATATTAAAACTAAATCGAAATTTAAAAAACGATTACAGCAGAAGCCTAGATTAAAGTGTTAGCTTTTATATGGTTTTTGAAAATTATTGATAACTTATACCGTTTTTGAGAAAAACATTATGCCTCGAACCCCAAATTGGATCCAAATTTCGCGGCGCGAATGGACTCTTAAATATTGCGGCGTCTTTTTTAAACACCCTGTATATTAAAAGTATATTCTTTAAACTATGAACTTACATTTGAGTACGTGCTTGCCAAATACCTAAACAATTCGTTATCTGGAGTTCGATTTTCGGTATTTTTCGGATCCCCAGGAGCTACGTCGTCGAACGGATAATTAGCGACAAGCGCACCATTGTGTAAATTAGCCGAGAGAACAAAAGGTTCAGACATTATCCATCTCATTACTAGTTGAGTTTCGGGTTCCAAAAATCTATTTAACTAGAAAATAAGAAGCTACAATAACAAAATATTGCAGTACTTTACAAAAAATAGGTATTTTAGGCAAATGGGCCAAAATATAATAAAACTGTGTGTGTTTATTAGTCCAGGAAACGAACCTTTTTGCCTAAAATTTTTTCAAAATGCATAGAATGACTTGGAATTTTGACAGTAGGTAGGAAATAGTCAGTGACGTAGCGTGCCTTGGCGGGGCCCCGTAAAAAAATTGTTTGGGGGCCCTTAGGAAGGGTAAAGATTTCTTACAAAAGAAAAAAAATGTTTGCATAAAATTAAAAGAAATATTTATTCACCATAATTATGATCTGTCACTTTTTCTAAAATTTTTACAAACAATTCAAATTAATACACTCTTCTTGCCTTTTTTTCGGCAAACTGATTTGTTAAATCATTTATAGCTGATGATGACTTTAGTTTTTCTAAAGTTTCTGCCTCTATGGACAATAGTGACAGGTCTGTCAGGCGTTCGTGTTCCATCGAAGTCCTTGGTAATTTTTTATCAGTTTTAATTTTGAAAAACTTCTTTCAGCAGTTGCGGTTGTAACTGAAAGGGTCCAGAATAAAACGCATGCTGTTATTACCTCCGGCAAACTGGATGCAAGACAATTGAATTTTATCAGCAATAATTCAATAAGTTTCTTAATGGAATAAGTATTTTGAATTTCAGATTGTAAGCATGTTTTTAGAGCCTTTAATTGGTCATAAAGATTAAGGCTTTACTGTATTTAGCCGACAGTTTTCCAGAAGCGTTGAATATCTCTCCGTTTGCAGAAGACAGGAGTTTCTCCGGTTGTAATATTTCAAACATACTACTCAGGTCGCAAAGGCTCAGAAATCTTTGTTTAGTTTGAAAAATGAATATATCTAGACAGCAATAGTATACATTGACTTTAAAATAGGATTCCGGGTCTGAAATTCTCTCATCTTGTGGTAACTCATCGAAAAAAAGACGCTTCGTTATCATCCGCCTTTTGTTTTTTAAAACAGTTGTTACTCCCCACTCTTTTGCTAAATCTTTGGACTCATTTAGCAAACTATTTACTTTACCGCTAATAAAGCGTCAATCCTTGAAGACCATCTGGTAGGACATACCTTTTTAAGGGTAATTAAATATTTTTCAGATGAATCGTCACTTAAAATTGCCCAGCGTTTTATACTACTGCCAAAAGACATTCGAAGCATGCTCTTTTATTAGGGTTTGTTATCCTCTCTAAACAACCGAAAAAAGTTGCTCCACAACCTTCCCATTTGGGTAAATATTAAAAAAACATTTGCCTTAAACCCTGAACTCTACATTTAGTCAAATAATTATTTCTTTTTCTTTTTAAAATTTAGTTTAAAATTTGAGAATTTTCATTAATTTTTGAATTTTTGGGCCACCCCGTGCCCGGGACCCTATTATTGAAGGGAGAAGGGGTATTCGCCCCCTGAAATTTCCAAGGATAAATCTTGGTTGGAAGGGGCCTTTACCTTAAATGTTTCAAACATTCGGTGGGATTTTTAAAAATATTTGACCACGAAATCTTTAAAATTTATTTCAAGGAAAACATATTTATATTTTTTGTAAAATGTATTTTCGATTATTGTAATTAAATCGAGTTTTTTCTCTTAAAATAACGTTTTTAATCGTTTTTTGAAATAACTTAAAAGTATGATTTTTAATAAAAACAGTAAATAAAAAAATTTGAAAATTTTAAAAAACAAATAAAAGTTTTTTTTTAAGGGAAAAAACCTTTTTTGTTAGCTGTTTTTTTTAAAACAAAATTTAAATTTAAAAGAAAAATTAGATTTTTTGAAAAAAACAAAATTTTTTAAAGCATTTTGGGCCTTATTAAAAAAAATGTATATAAAAGCTAGGGTTTAGATAAAATAAAGTTAGAAAAAATTTTTATGCAAAAATCTCGAAAACAACCCCATTTACCATAATTTTTAAAATGGTCTAAAAAAATTTCCCTTTATATATGTATCATAAATGCATTCTAAAATATTGACCGCATTAAATTGCTTAATTAAAAAAAAAATTAAGCTGCAAGTGAAAATCAAATTTTAGACATTTTTTAATAAAAAGCGAGCTTTAAAAAAGTAAGGGTTTTAAACAGTTTTAATATATAGGACATTATAGATCTTAAATAAACCAACAAAATGGTTTTTAAAGAACTTTTTATACAAAATAAAGGAGAAAACTTAAAAAAATTTTTTTAAATCAAATAAGGGTTGTTTTAAAAAATATATTAAATATTGTTTCAAAAAAATTTAAAAACTTATTTTCAATTTATATGAGCCTAATTTTATGTGACTTAAGCTTTAACATGAAGGTTTTTGCAATAAGGGGTAGTTTACACCCCTAAAAAAAAAAAAAAGCGACCTTTAGCATAATAAATATTTTGAAGAGGAAGGTAAGTTATGCTTAATCTCAAATTTTCATGCTAAACACTGTGATAATATATAAATTTTTAGGGGTAAATAGTTTTTCATAATAAGGGTTGATTTTTAAGGGCTGAAATATTTTAAATAATGTTTTAAAGAAACAGAATACTACTTATTCCACTTATTTAAGTCAAATTTTACTCAACTTAAGCTTTTATGTATAGTTTTATAGGTTTTAGCAATAAAGGGTAGTTTTCACTTCTAAAAATTAAAGAGCGCCCATCGGCCTAATATAGATGTTGCAGAGGAGGGTAAATTAAGCTTAATTCCAAATTTTCATGTAAATCTGTTCTTTTTGAAAAAAATGTCAGGTTTTGCACTTTTTTCAGCTTCGTTTTCTGGACTATATGTTCTCTTTCTTTATTTTCAAGAGGTAATAAAACTATCTATAAAATATTTTTCTTGTAGGAATATTTATCCCTAAAAAAAACTTACAGCATTTACTCCATATTGATCTGGAAAGTTTCTGTTAAGGTCAAAATTCTCCGCATTATTTCTTCCTATGCTACTTGAAGAATCACCTAAAATTATATTAAAAAAAGATTTTGGTAATAAGCTCCTTGCATAAAATATTTTTTAAATTAAAAACATGTTAAATCCCTTCATTTGCCTATTTAAGAACCACCACCGGCTAAATATATTTTCTCTGAAAAATATAGTTTCGGCGTAATTAAGTGGTAATTAAAAATTTTTTAATAATTCTCCAAAAGCCCCATACCCAATAAAAAATTCATTATATGAAAAAAAAAATATATATATATATATATATATATATATATATATATATATATATATATATATATATATATATATATATATATATATATATATATATATATATATAAATATATATATATATATATATATATATTATATATATATATATATATATATATATATAAATATATATATATATATATATATATATATATATATATATATATATATATATATATATATATATATATATATATATATATATATATATATATATATATATATATATATAATTTGCTAAGTAGATCTATTTATATGTAGGTAGGTATATATTTATTTGTCTGTCCACGTGATTCTGAAGTCATGGCTTGAGCTAAAATCATGAAATTTGGCACAGTGGTAGCCTTTAGCAGTGGCTAGAACCTAACGAAGCCCGTTTTTTTAATTTCGCCTTCGGAACAAAAATAGGAGCAAAAAAGTGTTTTTTTACCGTAAGCCGTATGGAAGGCGTCTTACGGAGACAGAGGCTACTTAATATTGTCTCTTGCCTAGTAACAAAATAAAAGGTCATTTTTGTAATTAATGTTAACAGATACCTGACTGCGCCATGACTTCCAAAATAGCCTGTAGATTACTAAAATTAAAAATCCAACCAATTTTTTTTCAGGTAATTTTTTAAACAATAATTATTTAAAAAAGGCTTTTTTTCGTTTTTTTTTTATATAACAATAAGTACTGGCTATATCGCTTTACTCATAATAGACTGTTTGTAGAGAATTTAAAAACTAACAAAATGGTTTTCAAAAAATCCCGATCCGACCATTTTTCACCGAGAAAAGCCGGAAAAAACGCTTAAAACAGACCTTTTTTCAAAAATTCGTATCTCCGTTAATTTTCAATATAAAAAGCTGATTTTTTGGGAAATGATAGTCAAAACATATACTTTGAGCTGCCAAAAGATGAAAATTATCACATTAATAGTTTTTATTCAATCGCACTATAAACAAATTAGGCCCTTATCTTGCAAGTGCCGTGAATATTAAGCAAATGGTCCGATTTGAATTTTTAAAACGGCTTTTAAAAGTTGATATTAAAAGCTACAAATTGTATATCTCATATTTTCATATAAGTTTGAAGAACATTGTTAAAAATGCTTGTGAACCTAGCGCGTCGAGCGAAAATTCGCGACCGTGACGTACTGAGTCGACCGTGGAGGGGGCACCGCGTCTGATGCCCACCACAGAATAAAAAGGGGTTAGATGCCCACAGCCCGTCTCTCCCTTCTCCTTCGCTGCTGGATGCCCCCTCCACGGTCGACTCAGTACGTCTCGGTCGCGAATTTCGCTCTATATATTCTACTGGCGGCTAGCGCCACGGATTCCACTTTGGCTTTTACATTGTACGCATGCGTTAGATTTTTGCGGGATGTTTAATTACTTAACTTTGCTAGTTAATTTATACAGGGTGTAAAAAGTATGATGCTCACGATTTTAATGGGCGATAGTGGAGTTCAAAACAAGTCGAAAAAGCCAAAAACATATGGGTCAAAATTAACTGTTTTCGAAGTAGGCCCTTCAAAGTTTAAAAAAATTGGCAACACACAGTTTTGCATTTTTACACTTTTTTTAAGAAGATTTATTTATATACAAATAATAAAATTTACTTCTTGCAATTTATTTTGATATTTAATTTGTAATTAAAAAATAATTGTTCTCACCACAAATAGGCAAAATATTCATTTTAAGAGCACAAATTATTATGTTTTAAACAGCACTTTTTTATTTTGCTTGAAGAATAAGATTTCTCGGTTGCACACATCTCGTTTTCACAAATCTTGGACACTACAGTTGTAAATTTATAACATATCCGTATTTTTCTCGATTTAAAAACAACCAAAAATGTTGCGGCCGTTGAACACGTATTTACAACTGACTACACAAGGCTTCTAGCTAGGTTGCTCTGTTGCCAATTGTTTTTTACATTTTTAATTGGGGAAAAAATTATTAATATTATTTATTTTTTTTATTTCTAGATTGAAACATTTGAAACTTTGTTTATTTTATTAGCAAATGAATCTACTCATAAGCGATTAAGAGAAAAGTTTCCAGTGGTTAAGGCCTTCAGAAATAATTGCTTTTAAAGCTCAAACTTTTACATCGTTTAGACAAAAATCTGTCAAGTTTTGACACATATGTCATATGAGCTTTGCGACTTGTTTTGAGCTCCAATATCGCCCATTAAAATTATGATCATTATACTTTTTACACCCTGCATATTTTGGAGAGTGTTAAAGGAGTAATGGTTAATGGATAAAAAAAATTAGTTATAATATGAGAATTATAAGTTAATCAAACTCTTTAAAGAGTATGTTTTAATTTTTATTAGCCGTCCGTTGTGCATAGGGCGTTTTAAATTCGTTGATCATCATTGGGGTTTCCAAAACGGTAAGAAATAAAGGGGATATGTCAAATTGCGGCCCAAATCATCAGGTAAAAATAACAGCTAAATTGCACCCCAAAATAAGGGTTAGCCTGAATAAAACTTGCAGTCAATAATTGATTACCTGGTTGACCCAAACAGGATGGACCTATTGCGGCCCGTAATAAATACCATATTCAAAATTATTAAAAGTTTGTTAATAACTTCTACGTAGGGATAATTTAGACAAATTCAAAACACTTAGTTCTAGTCGGTCATGGTTGGTTCTGTTTAGTTAAATCGGCTTTATATTTTTCCTATTAATATTTTAGACGTAATAAATACTACATTGAAGATTATTTAAATTTTGTTAATAACTTCTACGTAGGGATAATTTACACAAATTCAAAAGCTCTCCATTCTGATCGGTCGTGGTTAGTTCTGGCTAGTTAAGGTAACTAACCAGAACTAACCACTACGTGATAAATCACTAAAAGTAGGAAAAATAAACTTTTCTGTCTAGGCCGAAATTTTGCCATAGATTCGGCGCCCCAAAAAAAAACCCTTGTGCCAAATTTGGTCAAAATCGGAGTTGGAGCAACTTTCTAGAAAATTACGAAGAATTTTATTGCAAATTTGGCAAATTACGTCCATTTTTATATCAAATAATAATAAAAATCACACAAATAATATTGATACTTGTATTTTTTACTAAACAAAAACACAGAAGTATACAAAACAAATTAACAAAATACAAAAATGGTAGGTTAGATGCAGTTGATATGATCTTATGCCCATGCGCACAATGTGAAAGCCAAAGTGGAATCCGTGGCGCTAGCCGCCATTATATATTCTCTATACAGATAGACACAGACCAGCGCTGCCAACTAAACGGGTTTCCCGTCGAATCTGACGGGTTAGCGATGTTGGCAACGGGAAAAAATTGTCTTTAACGGCTAATGGACTTTTTGGCGGGACAAAAAAATTTCCAATTTTCGTAGATCAGTATTTCTAGTAATCACTTAAACATAATAAACATTTTTTTAAAAATTTTTATGAATAATTAAACAACAGCTTTAATTTGTGATAAACCCTTTTTTAAGATTACATGTACTTATTATTATTATCATCCAATAAAAAATTAATAATATTTTTTATTTAATTTTACTTTGCCATTTGACCCGCTCCAACGTTGCCAGTTCATCTACTCGCAGCTCCATCTCCCCTCCAGTAAAAATGCTCCTCTAAAGATGTAGTTAATGGTAATTTTTTGTTTAAACTACGTGGTAAATATTATTTATATTTTTTAATTGTTCAAAATAGATTTTTCTTTATTATATTAGTTTTTCGTAAACATGGTAAGATTCCTTTAAAGGAAAAAATTAAGAAACCTGTTATTTGTCCACGCTTCTCCCATACTACATGTACAAAAAATGCAATTTTTAATCCCGATTATCTCTTATTAAACGTGGTTAATCTTCTTCAAATTTTACCAGCACGTGTTTTCTACATTTAATAACTCATATTCAGAATTTAAAAGATTTCTTAAAATTATGTTTGCATGACCCAACTACCTTAGTATAATAAACTTTATATCAGTAATTATCAATATCGTTTACAATTTGTTCAAAAGAATCTTTAAAATAAAAAGTAGCATGGTTACAACAATCACGAACGACAAATCATTTCTCGAATGTGTCCTACCCACTCGCAAACATGTCAAATAGAATAAGTCGAAAATGAAATTCGAGAATCCAAATTTTCGAAGCGCATGATTTTTAAGCGACATTTGGTTGATGTCGTATGCGATACTGTGCATTTGAAACCGCAGGAAAGCTGTTTTAATTCGATTATTAAGTAGTAATGTCTTACTCTAGTAGTCAAATTCTCTGACAAATTAGAGTTTAAGATTTGAAAAGTTTTTCACCCCAAAAGTGAATCGCTTAAGTTAGTTATTTAGTATGTAAAAAACTGTAAACGTTATTAAGTAAATACTACGGAGTAGTGGTATTAGCTTAATAGATATTCCGGTGGTGACACATTTTTATAAATCAATACCGTACCTTGCTTAAGAATATTTTTTACAAAATTTACCTTCTTTTGACATTTCATAACCATCTGGATTCATGCTAGGCATAAGGTGAATTCTAGTGGTATCCATTAACTTGGTTATTCTATTATCGGTACCATATCTCTCACACATATATTTTATTAGATAAAGAAGTAATTCTCTACCAACTACTTCGTTACCATGCATGTTAGCAACATACTTAAACTCCGGCTTTCCTAAAAACGTTTTAAATTAAATTATATTATATATTTTTATTTGTTTATATGGTAGTTTTAGAAATTAAATAAAAAATAACGTTTAAAAAAGTGTTGCCAACCCCGAGACTGGTTGGTTGATATATTCCTGTGGGCTCATTTCCGGTTCCCAAATAATGCCTGTCTTTTGTGATTTAATGCTTCACATTCGCATAGGATATGGTAGGCTGTTTCTTTCCCCTCGTCGCACATTCTGCAACTTGGGACCTCATTGTATGAGCCTATCTTGTGTAGGTGTCCTCTTAGGTTATTGTTAGCAACCCTACTGTTATGCGAAGTCTTTTCCTACTTTGTCTAAGTAGTTCTTAATTCGTTCTTTTAGATGGCCCTTTATGAAGTTTTTCCCATGTCTAATTCCACTGAGGTTTCCCCAGTATTCCTTGTGTTTGTTTCGGATCCATTCCCTGGTTTGCCCTCGTGGTGTGGTTTTGGTCACTCCAAGGGCAGATTCTGGTCCAAAGTATGGTGTGGATGATCCATGTCTCGCTAACTTATCCGCTTTTTCGTTGCCTTCTATTCCCGAATGTCCTGGTACCCACAGATAAGTTACTCTGTTGCGGTCACCCAGAACTTCCAGTTCCTTTTGGCATTCCCATGTCAGCTTGGAGGTTACCTTGGAGTTTACTAGTGCCCCCAGAGACGCTTGGCTGTCTGTTATTATGCAGATCCGCTTGGTTTTATAAGCCCCCTGTTATTTTCTTTTGCACAGTGCAGTAAAGTATATATTTCCGTTTGAAATACAGAACTGTGTGTTCCTAGTGTAATGGAGAATTGTGAATTCCTCATTTGACTGTACACGCCCGCTCCAGTTCTCTGTTCGGTTTTGGAACCATCCATATTAGTGGAGTAAAATTTGGAAGAAAAGTCGCATTGAGAAAAAAAACCGGCGTAAAAAACCAGACTTAGTGGGATTCTTTTTAAAAAGGTAATCGTGTAACGAAATCACTTTTTGACATTTTTTAGTGGTCGAGTTTTTTATTTCAAACCTTAAAAAAATCGGTTTTCAATAAAACACGTATTTTAACTTCTCCACTGCTCTATCTTTAATAATATTCATGCTATCAAGTTAATTTTTTTTTAGATTAAAGTAGCAATAAAGCCCAAACAACGTCCCCTTAATTGATTATTTTTTTCTTAAATTTTTAAAATAGTAGAAACTCAAAATTGTTATTTTTATAGCGTAATTTTAGGCAATCGAGAAAAAAGTTTATTATTAAAATTTATACATAATGCTTTCAAATTGTGCTAAGTTTAAAAAAATTTTAAAACAAAAAAAATTTTTTGATTTCTTTTATATATTGAGTCGTAATATTTTTTTTAAGGCCAAAGTCATATTTTTTGCGCGCTTGGGCTTAGGAGCCGGCCGACTACAAAGATCTTACGGTCCGGTGGAAAGTGGTAGTTAAAGTTTATTAACAGGTTTAAACGCAGATCTAATTTTTAAATTGTTTGGAAAAATTTAAATATCCAAAACGGTGGGAGATTTTTAAACCCCATAAAAATATCAATCATTGTTAATAATTACCCACCTAATAAGTAGGTTAATTAACTTTTTTTATTTTGCTGGTAAAGAAAACCACCCACGGGATTCGTTATTTTTTTGACATTTTTAGCAACAAAAAAGGGATGCTTAGTGTCTTTTAATTAAATTTGAAAATATTTACATTAAATATAAACTAGGGCTTCGTTAAACTCTTTTTAAACAGGAATATATAATTCTTTTTTCCATATAAAGAGATGAAAGCTTTCTTTGACATGTCTGAAGCTGCTTGGAAAAGCAATTTCCAGATTTTTGTAATAATTTGTTATTATTGAAGGTTGTTTTTTATAAAAAACAACCAGAACTAACAAACAACAACTTTCAAACTATGATCTATCCTGGTTATTCCGGGTTGGTTTTCCTCGATAAATTTAATTTTTTTTGTTATAAATGCGCCGTTCTGGTCGGTCATGATTAGTGCTGGTTAGTTAAGGCGGTTTTTTTTTCCCAATTATATTTGTAACTGGCTTGAAATTCAAATATTTTTAATTTAACGAAAATTATCCTTATGGTAAGGGCAAAGTTTTTATTATAAATTAATATTTCCGTTTAGCAACACTGTAAACGTTTGAAGCGAAAAGAATTTATTACTGTTCGTAAATAGTTAAAATAAAATGCAAATAATGACCAATTTTTTAAATTTTTACTGCGCTTTTCGGGAAAACTACATCATCCGCATTTTTTGCCTTAAATAATAATTTAAAGAATATTTTACATTAAATTTAAAAACTAATTCCGTGGGTGATTTTTTTTACAGACCCAAAAAATGAATATGTAAGTAGTTATTTAGGCGCTTCATTAGTAGCATTTTACGTAAATTTAATCCATTTCGTTAAAATCTTTAATAATGATATTGCAGGAACGAAATTTACACCCAAACATTTTAGTTCTTCTTTCACACAAGTACATGTTGGAAATTCAATTTTGTTGACATAAAGCCATTGCACTACGTATTATGGCACCCTCTAATAAAGTTTAAATTTTGGACATTTCGTTGGGAAGTAAAAGATCTATCTGAACATCATACCAATACTCAAAAAAAGGTACATATTGTCGAACTATTTTCGTGTGGTTCGGAAACCGTTTTCCTATTTTTTGTGCGATATTATTTTCTTTCAAGTGTAGTGACTGTAACAAATTTATGATATTTCTCATCAAACGAAATAAATCTTTATAGCCAGTAATTTAGATATCATATTAATGTCGTTTTATTCCTGGCAGCTTTATTACTTTTTTGATGGTACTTTTCTACTACCAAAAAGATTCAGTACTATGTAAAAAAATAAACCCAAACAGGATTTATAAGGATAAAATTGAAATTTATTTTTTTCAGTACAAAATATAAATAAATGGTACCAACTATACTATGAAGGTACCTAATAATATTTAAAACTTGTTTAAACAGATTTTTTATATAACTTTTCTTCTTTTATTTTTACTATTGCTGCAAAAAAAAAACACATTTTTCTAATATTAAAACTATCGATTTAAGTTTAGTGTCCAATAATTTGAAGGACCGGGGGGCCCTGTCTGATTGCAAATTAATAATAGTTTTGAGAATCTATGTAAGTTTTACAAGTCTTTAGGATATTTTATTTTAATTTCGCCATTTAAAATATCATCTTTTTGACAGAATTTTTTTTGCTAGATTGTCCTGCCTTTTTTCAGCACTTAATATAATGATAACAACCTATTCTAGGTCAGCGTTTCTCAACCTTTTTTGGCCGCGGAACAAAAATAGTTTTTTGTTTTTTTTGTAATTTTTTTCCCGGATAAAATTGTCCGCGGACTTAAAATTACCCGCGACCCTTGTGCCATGGTGGTCGCCCGACCAGCGGTTGAGAATACTGTTCTAGGTCTTTGTAAAACAATTTGTATCCATCATAAACAATTTTCTTACAAATATGCTTCATTGTTTTAAAATTTGAAATACATACACACACTCAAATTTACAACCACCACACAAGTATTACTTAACTAAAGCATCCCATGGGGGCTATTGGGTCCCGATAATTTTTTACGTTGAAAAAAAAATCGCTGTTGCCAAACGATACGCTCTAGGGAAAAAATTTTTTTCAAAAACTTTTGTTTTATTTATTTTTTCGCTGCATGTATGAAAAAAATTTTCAAAAATAAAAAAGTTTTATCGATTGGTGAAAATTTCAATACCAAAAATATTTATTTTTAGTTTATATGATTTTTAAGGAATGAAAGGGAATTGTGCCCAAACTATTTATAAGGTTAAAAAAACCTAAGTGGGGCTTTAATTTGAACAAAAAAATTTCGGTATCTTTGATAGTTTTAAAGTTATGGGGAAAACAAAAAAAATCAATTTTTTATGTTAAAAAAATCACTTTTTATTAATTTAAAAAGTTCGAGACCACAAAAAATGTCGTAAAATACGTTTCATGTGCCCGGTGACATACTCAAAGAAACCTAACAGGTTTGACTTTTACCCAAAAAAAAACGACACAAGACTTAAACGCCCACCATATAAGATGATTCTCCAACCTGCCGGGAAGATCGGTTTCCCACCCCTTCGATCTTGTGTGCAGGGCATTGCAATTTAGTGTTTTCTTTGTCTGTTTTTGGTTTAAATTACATAAAATACATAAACCTTATGTATTCGTTATTTTTGAATTGGTTGAATTAGCTTTACTGGTTAATGATTACACCTCATTTACATTTTTTTAAAGTCTCTTTGGGATATTAAATCGATTGCGATAAAAAGAATGTTATAAATATATAAAAATAAAATATATATATATATATATATATATATATATATATATATATATATATATATATATATATAATATATATATACAGTATGTCCCGGATCGGTTAACAAAGGGCAAATGGACCAAAAATTCGAAGATAGAAAAAATAATTTTGATAAAAAAATTCTCTTGTCAAAAAAAATATATTTTATTAAAATATATTTCATTTTTTTTTTTATTATTAAATTATTTGGCCAAGTTTAAATAAATAAGATAAATCTTTTGAAAATAGATGATCACAAATAAAAACATAAAATCAAAAAACAAACACTTGTTTTTTGTTTTAACGTAAAATTATTCTTGCTCCAAATTTATTTTTATCCTGATTTGAACTTAAGAAAATTTGTTTACGAAAAATATAAAAAATAACAATTTTAAGCACGCATCGAATTTACATTTTTACATTTTTTTCATTGTATATTTATTTTTATTAATGTTTAGTAATGTAAAGGATTCAAGTAGTAAAATGGGTAATTGCAAAAATTTTTTTTTTTTAATTTTTCATAAATTCAAATTTTCTTCAGTAAGTTTGGAATCAGGTTAGAAAGTAAATTTGGAGCAATTTTTGTATTTATTATTTCACGTTTAAAGGACAAAAAATGACTGTTTGCTCTTGGTTGATTTTATGTTTTTTCATTTTTGAGACGCCCTGTATGATAAAAATCTATTTATTTATTCCAGTTCATATTTTTTCGACAATTTTTTTAACAAGAATTTCCAGGACATATATATATATATATATATATATATATATATATATATATATATATATATAAAATATATATATATATATATATATATATATATATATATATATATATATATATATATATATATACAATCCATGTATACCTTTCTACTAAATTCTTTCTTTTTAAATTCATAAATAAAGCTAGAAATTTTCAAAATTTAAAATAAAAAAATTATTTTAAAGCCTGGAACATCTAATTCTTGACATATTTTTGGCAGGCAACCCTTTACCAGTGTGTTCGCAATAAAATTTTATTTTACTATTAAATTTATTTAGTAAGCAGATAGATGCAAATTACATTATCCACTTAATTGTTTATACCAGGCAACCCAACGTTTTCATATTCTTTGGGATTTATACTTTTAAATGGAATTTAATTCAAATTCAATTTTTTAAGTAAGCAAATGAGTGGAAGTATTGAAAAGAAATGTAATTAAAGTCACTAAAATTAATTATTGTCTTAACCATAAAAAATTTTTATCCCACAAGCAGAAGGTCGCCTTAAATTCGAATTCCGTACTGCTTTGGAACTTTTTTTTGGCTAAAATTACCACTAAAATTATGTATTTCCTTTAAATCTTACCTGGAACATGTTGACGAGGTGTACTACTCAAAACAAAAACATACAATTCCCTTCCTTTGACGGATTTTCCTATCGAGTAAAGATGTGTGATGTTAGGATATGTTTTGTTGTACAAATGCAAAAATTCTACCATTTCTTTATAGTGATGGTGCTTGAATAAATCTGGATCCCTAAGCATAAACCCGTATTCGTCATAGGTTGTCTGGTTGGTAGTTATAACCTTTAAGAAGTCCCCTATAATACCAACAGGAAATTAAATTAAATAGATTATAGGGTTAATTCTCTTTCCATTAACAGGATAGGTAAAAAATGTTTTAATATGGTTTCTATACAGTATGTTTCCTAATGATATGCCAATATTTAAGAATGTGATTCTATATAAAAAATTAACATATTTTGCTTTATAAATTATGTTCCAAAAATATTCCGTTACCAAGAAACAGGGTGTTAAAATTTAAAGCAAAAGATATTATTTATCTTTCAGAAACCCTGTGAGAAAGTTTAGTTGTATTTAGTACGTAGTGACATTCAATAAAGGTGCATATTTGTAAAAATATACATAGATTTTAGATTTATAAGTGGCGTGCGTAAAAACACTAACTCTAATATTTTTTAGGGGTTTTCCTTATAATTTGGCATGTTTTTAAAGGTATTATTTAAAGGAATACAAAAAGGTTTATAAAAAATTAAAGGTTTTTTTTAGATTTTAATATTAAATTTAGAAAACAACTGAGATCGGAAAATAAAAAAAACAAAATTTTTTAAAAAACCCCTGTTGAAAATATAAATCTTGGGTTTTCCCCCTTAATTTTGTTTTTCTTGATTTAAATTTTTTTTTATATGATGAAGCATTAGGTCTTTAAGGTGAAAGAAAAGAACTTTTTTTATCCATCCCCCGGATGAAACGATACTCTACTATAATAACGTGTATACTTGTGTTGTTAAATTATATAAATATTTTTTTGTTATCTGTATCATCCTTGGCCCCAAGGGGGCCTACGGTTTTTTAACTGATAGGTCTAAGGAGGGTTTATTATATAAATAAAATTTAAGTCAATTATTTTTAAAAAATTATTCAACATAATATTTTTAAAAACAGAAAAACGTAAATATTTTATATTTTTAATAAATTACAAAGTGTTTCATTAAAAAAATATTATCTCAATTTTTCTGTTTCCGATCGTTAGTTGTTTTTCAAAATGCCATATATAAAATTTTCATAGAAAGTCCTAAATCTTTTGTATAAACCAATTTTTTATATTCCTTCAAATAACACCTTTAAAAGCATGCCAAATTATACGGAAAAATTGTCCTTTTTTTAATATGTAACGATTGTGTTTCTTCTGATGCAAACCCCATTATAAAACTACTCCAAAAAGTAATAAAGGTATTTTTAAAATTCTTGACTTTGACAAATATGCACCTGTGACCTGTGGCAGCCAGGTTTTTTCAGGTGAAACTATCCTTATAGTATCAAGCAGTTTTTAGACAATTGCAGCAGAACCGCAGGAAATAAACCCATCTAATTCATCGTGAAAATCTCTGTCTATTGATATAAAAATATACGGGGTGCTCCATTAAAAAAATACGTCACTCGTGCTGTAACTCTTTTGTTTTTGTTTCAAATGTTTTTCTGATTAAATTATTGAGTTCTACGGAAAAAAATACACGAAATGGCTATATTCGTTTTTTAAAAAAGTACAGGGAAGTTCAAAATAAAGCCCTGTTTACTTTAAAATGAATAACCCTGTACAATGCTTAATAGGAGATTCCTAACACAAAAAGATAGTTTCAATACAGCCACATTTTCAAATAGAGTTTTTCAATTTCAATCAAACTTACAGTACAGTTAGGAGATTGAGCGAAATGCAACTTTTGTTAAATACTATTTTGGACCAGTGGGGTAGCTTTAAGAAATTTTATTCATTTTTTTTACCACTGAATATAAGTGAAAAATCCCAATTGTGAAAATTTTCCTTTTACACTCCTTATCTTAAAAATAAATCCGTTTTGGAGCTAGGTTTGTAATTTTTGGCCAAGGAATCTTCCATTGGGCGATATTCCATGTGTTTTAAACACCCTACATATTATGAAATTAGATAATTGTTTAGAATCGCGGCCCCACCTATTTTTGTCCATAAAAAATTAAAAAATAGAAATATTGACATGTTTTTTTTTCATTTTGTTCTATTTTACGCCGATTTATGAATCTTTTAAGAAAAATAAAAAATAAAAAAAAATCGGTGATAATTTTTATTTTAAAAATAAATGGGTATTTTTCAAGGTTTTCATCAATAAAAAGCACCCTTTTAAGTTTAGCAATTTCTAATGATTTGTTTTATATTTAACGACAAATACTAAAAAAATAAAAATACAAATACTAACCAAGACTAACCACAACTTTTGGATTTTTCAAATATAAAAAAAAAATAATCGAAAAAATAATATTTTATTTAATTTTTTAAATTATTCTATTTTTGATGTACTTAAGGAATAAAACTATTTGACAACTCGAAAAAAAAATAATGTAGATTTTACATCCTAATAAGTGGGGAAACACAATTAACTAAAATTAGATAGTAAAAAATAAATATTTTTTTATATTTACAGATGAGGCAGTTGTGGTTATAATAAATTCACTGATTCTACCTTAAGATAATAAAGGTCTAATAGTTATCAAGGTCATAGTTCAGGCAGTCAAGCTCAAAATACTGTCATACCTCCGAATTTTTTATATATGCACCGATTTTCTTGAAAATTTGAAATTAAGCTTATCTTACCCTTCATATCAAAATCTATATTGTCGCAAGGTGTGCAAATTGTTTTTAAGGGGTAAAAACCACCCCTTATCGAAAAAATAGATTTTATAGATAGAAGATAGTTTTTCGGGCTTTTTTTCGATTCAAATGTGTTTTATTTATGTAGGATAAATATTCTAACGTATTGTATAATATAAAATTGGTGTATTTTGAAATATCCCTTAAGAATTTTTAAAAACTACCCTTTTGATGAAAATAATATAGAAAAAAATCTTTTAACGATTTGTAACATTACAATTAGTTTCACTGGAAAAAAATTATAGTATTTTAATAAAATTATTAGTTACCACTTTTCAACCCCTAAAAACTACCCCTTTGCAGAAAATGAAATAAAAAAATATCTAATAACTGCCAATTTTTAGATTTTGCGTAATTTTAGTGTCACAGTTTATTATCTCTACTTGAAATAAATTTTAATTATCTACACCCTAGCAACCCTTAAGAACCACTCCTTTGACAAAAATAAAATACAAAAAAATATTTTTAAATGACTACTGATGTTTTGATTTTAAATTTTGTTGGTTCTAAAGTTTATTTGCAAAACACGAAGTAATTTTTAATTTTCTACACCCTGCCAACCCTTAAGAACCACCCCTTTGCCAAAATATTTTTTTTTCAAAGATATTCAATATTTCATTGCACATTCTTCATGAATAAATTTTTTTGTGTAACTCTGTTAATTTTGAAGCTATCACATCCTACAAAAAATCATTTTAAAGGTAATTTTCAGGGCTACAAGCCTATGTATGTTAGAAGGGCTTAAGACCCTTCATATTTTATAGGTATAGGGTCAAAGGGCTGCGGTAAGCAGTCCTCGCACTATAGTGAAAGTTTAAATCGGTTATAACTCCGTCAATTTTTATGCCACAAAAAAATAAAAAAAGGAAAATAATCGTCATGAAAAATGCACTTTTTCTACCCCTTAGTTTTTTCGTATTTTTATGGTTTTGGATTTAAAAATAGAAAAAATTTTTTTTAAAAATCAAAAAAAAAAATATAATTTAAGCTTTTTTTTCAAAACTGTGCATCTCTAATAAGTAAAACTTTAGATGTCATAAATAACATAAAAAAAAACGGTGCAAGGAATAATTTTAAATTTTTATTTTGAATGAAATGACATTAGTTTTATTATTTTTTTTTTTTTTAACTATTTTACACCATATCTCACTGAAATTTCAGTCAAAAAGACTTTTATCGGTGCTATTTAAAAGATTTTTTTCTCTTTTTTTTTTTTGTTGAAAATGTCCCCTTTTCCCTTATTTGAGGTCAAGTACTTAATCACGAAAAATGAAAAATCTTCAAGCAGCTAAAACTTGCCTTAGGTAGAGCTTTAAGATCTTCATAAATAGCTCATTTTCTTTGTTTTTTTATAAGCTTCTTTTTGGGTCATTACACTTTTTTCGATAAAACGCATAATTACAGAGTTTTGCGTTAAAAACAATTGAAAATTGAGTTTTTTTTTACAAAAAAATCGCACTTTTTAATTGCGAATAATTCAAAAACTATTGATCTGGCGAAAAAACTTGACATGGCATTTTTTACTTTAAATTTGCACATTTATCGATTTCTGGGGTTTTTTGGGAAAAAAAATTCCCACCCCCGAAAGGGGTGGTTGCGAAATGGGGCAATAGATTTTGCTTTTTGACCATCCATCTATCATCTGACAAAATTTCAAAAAAATCGGTGCATATATAAAAATTCGAGGAAATGGTTGACTGCCGGGACTATCAGTGGGGATGGGGAGGAAAGTGTAGGGCAAAAAAATGGAACAAGGAAAATTTTCCGATTTGATTTTTTACCAAACCCGTTTTAGACTTTTTTTAAAAATTAAAAAAAGGGCTTTATGGTTATGTTTATCAAACAAATCCAATCTTTAAAAAAATGCATCTTATTTATACCCCAAAATTAAGAAAAAAGTAAAATAGTTTACAACAGAATTCATACCAAACACCTAGTCCTAAATTACACTAATGATAACAAACGGTTTATTCAGAAAAAAGTGCAAAATAGTGTACACTATTTCTGGATAACAAACAGACCTTATATAAGAAAGGTATTCCAATCCTGCAATGCATGATGGGAAATTTGTCTAGCGATCGCGCCGCCAAAAGTGTCTGGCACACTAACTGACCTCTGTCTTCCTTTTCATGCCATTACAGGATTAGAATACCTTTCTTATACATCATCTTACCTTATCTGAATCCACATTCAACTGTTTAGTGTGCTTATATCATTATTAAAGGTTATAAAGGAAGTTAAGTAAACAGGTTAAAAAATACACATGTTTATTTGGTATAACTCATTTATTAACCAACAAATACATAGCATACAAAAGGAGATTCATCATTTTAGTCAACATTAAGGAATGTATGTTTATAAAATGGAAAAAAAAAGAAATTCTAAAAAAAATAAACATATGTATTTTATAAATTAGTAATTTTTCATCCAATTTTAAAACAGTATAACATTTTTCGTTTGATAAAAAATTAGTTTTCCTCGATAAGTTGACTTAGGAATGTAGGTTTTGACTATCACTTTGAGTAAGAAAAGGATTCTTAAGAGCAATTTTATGAATAATTATGGTTTTTAGGTGCCTGAATATGAAAAAAAAGTTCTAGTCAGCCCATCGAAGAGAAAAGAGGCCAATCGTACCCAGCATGTCCTTTAAAACAGTGAATATTGACTGTGCTGATCCTTTAACTGCGTTTTATTGACTAGAAAATGGCCCTAAAAAGTGCAAAACATAGCCATTTTGGAACAATTTTAACAATAGCCAAGATCGGGCTTGGCCCTTAGAACGACAAAGAGGGGGATCTTCACATATATCGATAATTTTCCTCCCTATTTTTTTCCATCAAATTTCGCTTGGTTTAGATGGCATACTGGGTATGAATGACTATTTTTTGCACTTTCTAGGTCTATTTTTTAGTGAAGAAAAAGCGGTGATCCTATAAAACCTATCAATAATTGATCAGCGTATAGTCAATATTCACCATTTAAAAGTTGACGGTCTCTATACTATAAATTTAAAAATTTTAAATTCTTGTTAGTGTACAATTTAGTGATTTAAATAAAATTACATAAGTCAAATTGTCATAAGATTACCCATGACATCCCTCACCACCTATTTATTGCTTCATTGCGCGTGGAATAGAAAAGGTTTTAAAATTGGATGAAATAAATAATAAACTAGTGCTTGGAAAATAAAAATATTGCGACAATGTAAATATCTACTTTTAGAAGTAAAACATGTCAAAATACTGAAAATACAACATACAGTCAATTAGATAAGTTTGATTTAACAGCAATGATGCATAAGAAATAACATTTAACTGTACTTTTGAATATTTTTTATATCTGTTAATTTTTTTTACAAATTTTCCATAAGAGAAACAGAAATATATTCTTAAAGACCGATATTTTATGGATATTTATTTGAATTTTTCATTGATCTGATTTCAATTTGTTTGAATTTTTAAAGTCCCAAATAAATAGACTTTGTTAGGAAAACATCATGATGGTATATTTTTTTCTTTAAGCTTATGTGTTTTCTTTCAAATTCCGTTAAAAATTTGAAAATCGGTTGTTTAGAAAATTAGTTATAAATTTTTGTTTATTAAATGACGCTTTGACTGTTTTTCAGTACTTATAGCTATTCAAATCAACTAAATCTTGATAAAAATGAATTTGCTGTTCACCATTCTTTTGGGCATAAAAAAAACGAAAATTCGTGTACTCATAAGTCAGATTACTGCTTTCAGAACGATTTTAAGAGCAAAAATCCCCAGGGATAAATATTTATCCCGGTTTGTAGTTTACAGGTAAAAAAATGGGATTGTAGTTCTAGGGTTAAAGAATCAAAGGCTTCAAGAAATTGTGCGTAACTCACATTTTGTCCAATTTGGTTACATGAAATGTAATAATTTATATGGTAATAAAAATTATTATAATACTCTCGCACTGAATAATGCCATTCCTAGTTGCCAAAAAATTAGAGTGACTAAAATGGTTTACATTTTGAAACAACGAAATTAATACTTTATTTGTTAGCTTAAAGGAAGTTCAAAGTGTGCGTTTTTAATTGTTTTCTGAATTTTATCTGTTTAAAAAGAATACAATTTCACGAATTTTTTATAATAGCTGAGGTACTATATTTTTATTAAAGAAAAAATTGTTTTAATTTCTGTACTTAAAACAAATTACTATATTTGTGTCTTAAATTGCAAGAACAATTTCTTGCGCCTCACCATTTTCAAATTACAGTAGCTCAGTTTTAAGAGGCGAATATATAATATTATATTAAATATAAATATATATATATATATATATATATATATATATATATATATATATATATATATATATATATATATTGAGTATATAATCAGATTTTAACTCACATTTATATTATTTCAGTTTAAAAAAAAAAAAAAAAAATTGAAAAAAAAATCATTGTGGTGGCTGACCTTATCTAAAAGTTTCCGATTCTTTGACACATATTTCTTGAACACCCTGTCTAAATGCCTTGGTGGTTACTGATCTAGTTTAACTTATTTTGAGCTTACAGCATTGGGCGTAGTGCCTTTATGTATTTACAATTACACAAGTATGCATCCTGTTACTTTCAATACTCATCAAACTGACAAACACAACTGACTTTAAATGCTCTTTTAATACTGGTAGACATAATAATTTAAGAGACATTAAGAAACAATAAGTAGATATTTACTATGTATTAAAAGTAACCCGACCACAACCATAAAAAAGTATATTTTAACTTATAAACTATAGAAAACGGAGATTTTTTTAATGCCCTCAATAAGATCAGGTACATTCTAAAATATAGGGGTATTTTGTGCTTGTCTTTTTGTTCATTTGCGCTCATATAAAAAAATTACAGTACTTCTTAATTAATAGTTCATTATAAACGCTTTAAATTGCCTCTATGTGAAATATTAGTACTTCAGAAGGAGAGTTCTAAAGATGATTTTTGCCAGACATCTTTAAAAGTAATTAAGACAGATTTGCATAATTTCTTTTCGTTTCAAAAACATTTTTTTAAATAAAAAAATGAAAATAATTACCCTAAAAGGGTGCACCCTATAAACATCGAATAAGGTACTTTTTTATATAAAAATATACGACTTTATAAATAGTACATTAAAATGTATTTAACTCGCAAATAAAAAAAAAACTGGGAAAATATGTTTATGCCACCTATCCAAAACGTAACCCTCCGAAAATAATGCAAATTTCTCCTAAACAGTTTTGGGCAAAAACCATCTTCGGGATTTCCTTTTTAAGGGGCTAATTTCAGAATATACTGTATATTGAAAGAATAAGGTTTGTTGAAATAGATACAAATATCTTAAACACAATAAAGCTTATATTTTGGTGAAATATTTAAAATTGCTGTTTATAATAAACTAAACACAATGAAAAATAGAGGAAATTGAAAATTATTCATACATAAAAATATCGTGGCTTTGTTCGATTAAATTCATTTCGTTACTTATTGCTCTGTTCATTTATTGATCATAAGCTGCTAATAATCTCATTTACGCAGCTGCAGATATAGATTTATTTAATAAATATTTAATCCACTGACATAAACTGGTTATTTAAACGAATAACTCGATTTTGTTTTATTAATATATCTTATATTCAGCTCACAGCTGCCACAGTTATTTGGAAAATTAAAAGACTATCATAAAATATTACTCTTCTAAAAATGACTTTGGGTAAGATTTTCACAAAATTTCATTTAAATAAAACTCAAAAAGATATGATTATTTCATTTAATCTCTTTTATAATGATGCGTTCATACGGGAAATTTAATTATAGTAAAAATTTGTGATTCAAAATTACATTCTTCAAGACCTATCGTAATATCAGAAGAAATATATAACACGGCATATCTAGAATTATAAAGAAAATATATTGCTTTACAACCAACACAGACTCCACACCATCGTTCTTTTCTTAACTACAAGAAAATAAAATACCATACAATGCCGGTCAAGAGCTATCCATTCCGCCTAGAAACCTCTGACATTAAAATTAAAAAAGGAGCTATTAAGACGGTTGGAAGTAGAAGAAGAAGACATTTGATGATATGGCGTTTCTCAAGGATGTTGCAGGAAAAGATATCTCACGACCTGAAAACTCTAATGCCATACCAAAAACCTACCCCTTCCACAGAAGGTATACAACCAAAATCCCGGACAGGAACGAGTGGGAGAATCATATGGAAAACATTTTTACCCCTAGAGGACTTGTCTGGTACACAAATGGATCTAAAAAAAGGAATCGGACTGGAGGGGAGTGTGGCGTGACAATGCAAGAACGAATTTGACCATATGCCAAATGGATTTTGGACCACCATTACAGATACATTGGCGCTAATGCCTAGTATTAACCTAAACCTTACAGTATCCTTCCCCTCAAGTATGTTCGGTGGATTTCTCAAGGGGTGGGCCAAAGATTAGACCAAGAAAAAGTTTGGTGAACTATGGCTATTGCCAACAAAGATGACACATACCATGGCAATGCCTAAGAAGTCTTCATGGGACCTTGCAGCCAGATTATTGAGAATGGAAAGATCCAACTAAGAACTGTTACAGGCTTAGTATCTGGTTTTCTAATAGGTTCCTATTTAATGGGTCTGGTATCAAATAAAATCCGTAGATGTCACTGATTTTTTTAACAAGAAATTATTATATTTTAACGAAAATCTAACCAAAGGTCATTTTTGATAAAGAGTGTGATAATAGTCTTTATTTTTTCCAGTATTATAAAAACTATGAAAGCGAGATAAAATAATATTGAATGTAAGAACAAATCTTTAAACGCAATACTTTAGTAAGAATTACCTAAATCATATTTATTGATTTCTTAATTTTTTTTATACTTTACAATAATGCTTCTATGCTATGACTTGCAAATATTTTATTTGCCCCAATACCAACTATTATCACCGGCTACAGAACCTTTGCTGAGAAAATCATTACCTTGCTCCTGCGGCTGCAACTTCAATGTAAAATTCTGAATGGTCGTTTTACCCTTTTCTACTTCTACTTCAACTATGTCAGAGGGTAAGTACCTAGAAACAAAATTAAAAAACCATATTTTATTTACATTAAAAATAACTAACTGTAAAGACTGGGGCTGGATGCGATCTTCATTACAACAATAAACAAATCATTAATTAAAATGTAATATATATATATATATATATATATATATGTATATATATATATATATATATATATATATATATATATATATATATATATATATATATATATATATATATATATATATTATATATATATATATATATATATATATATATATATATATTATATATAAATATATTATATATATTATATATATAAATATATATAAATATATTTATATATATATTATATATAATTTTAGAAATTTTTTAAAAATTTTTATATTTATAATAATTAAATACAAAATTTGGTTTCTTTTAAAAGTTATATTATAAATGTCGTTTATTACTGTATTTCTACTTCCCAAATGTAAATGGCGTTGGAGTAGAGTTAAAACATACTCCCTAACAGTAAGTTCTAATCCATAAATGGCAACACTTCTGCCAGCGTTGATGGCGTCAGTAGTGTCAGAAAAATTTCATTACGAAAGAGTAAGTTTTTTTGTGTTTATTCCATTATTTTTTACAGAGAAAGTAATTGACAAAGTGCAGAAACGATTCTACTTCATTATTAAGTATTTAAGAAGCGAAGAAAAGTTATTTAATACTTTTGTATTTATAGAGTAAAAGTGTTTATTAACAAAATGGATATATATGAAACATTTGATATATATCGGATATATATCATAAATATCCGATATTTTGAGATTTACAATAAATATTGGATATACCCAAAAATAATATACAATATTAGAAAAATTATTTATGAAAAACTAAAACCAAATTAAGCTTTTGACACTTTGTATCCCAAAATTCATCCACTTTTAGACTGAGATAAGTACAGTTAGATTGTCATATTTTAGCCTCAGGAGTTTGTGGTAGCATTTTTTCCACACCTTTTAGAGACATCCTATATATTAAACAAATTTGTTTTCTGTTGTGAGATACAAATGTGACAAATGATGAGCCAAGCAACATATTATGCGAACTATAACTTTAAGACTTAATTTAGTACAATTAGTAATTTCTTTACATAAAAATGGAATCTAAGTACTCACCCAAAGGCAGTTGCAAACAGTTGGTATTTGCCAGGCAAAAGCAACCTCCAGTATTCGCCCCTATTTGAGGTTGTTATGTTGTGATTTATTCCTACAACTACGACGTCAGCATCCAATACTGGATCGCCCTTTCATTTGTGACCAAACCTATTAAAATCTCATATTAGTCATTACAAGAACATGATTCTAAAATTAGGAATTATGTTTCCTTTTAGGTTCTAAACAGTGATGTTTTATTAGATGAAGGACATAATTTATGACATATCTTTTTTTTTTTGGTGAATGTAAGTGTGCCTATATTTTCGTACTTTTACAGTTAAATAATATTAAAATATTAACAAAAACTACATAATTTTCTTATACATATTAGATTCTTTTCTACAAAATTGCAATAAAAATAATAATGCTGTACAATTCGCTACCAATATCCAACAATTTTAAAATAATATTTGCGAGATTTTTAAGTAGTTTCATACTATAGTGTCGGTAAATATTTACCGACACTACAATATCAAACTATTCTACACATCTCAAGGCATATAAACTTACAGCACACAGGTCTATGGTTTATAGAACATTTTTTATTCCTCTAGAAAATAAAAAGCTCTAAAAAATCAAATATCGTTAAAATTATACAAAAACTGCGATACATAGGTCAGACCAAGAAAAATTTTAATATAGGTTTAAAGAACAAAAATCCTTTTATTTCTTAAGCAAAGAAAATAGAAGTTTCACATATCATTTTTAAAATCAGATGCCTTTTTCCCAGATGCTGAAAATTTAAAAAATTATATACTGCACCAAAAATTAAAAAACTTAACATCTTACGAGGGGATTGAAATTTACAAACACAATAAAAATTCACAATAAACTCGCTATGATACAGACGGACCTCTAAATAACTCCACATTGTTTACAATTTTATAGAGTAGGCTATAATACTATTATAAACATGTAGGGACCATTTTTTGTATCCTTTATATAAATGCCTATACCCCATAATTTAAATTATCAGTTTGAAAATGTAGTAAAAAACTACAAAGTTTCAATCACATTGTTTTTTAAAATCAATAATAGAAAAATAACTTATTTGTTTCGTTTTCTAAACTTAAATATACTATCACAACGTAATGAACAATTTAATTCAGTTACAAAAAAATAGGCTTAATGAAATTAAGTATAAAGCACTAAACCTAAAAGCTTTTCTTATCGGCCTTTTTTACCTTTGACACCCCAATGGGTAGCTTCCATAAATCTCAACAGGGACTCCTTATTATTATACCATTCTTGAGGAAGAGTTCTGGCTGGAGGAAACTTACAGCAACTAAGTTCAAAAGTAACCTCAAAGCAATTTGATTTAACGTAGTTGAAATCCTGCATCCCACCTAAAAAAAGGTTTAACTGCATTTGGTCGTCAAAAAAATTTTGAAACAAATGGGACTTTTTTTTGTTTCTAGGATGTTTGAAAAAATGTTTTCCGTTAATCAGTTGTGCATCTCGAATAAGGGAATAAAAAATAAAATTTGATATTTTTGTCACGACTCCTATTTCAGTGAAAAATTTGAAAACTGTGTAAACATGATAATACTCATTTTTTACCATTTTTTGTCTTTATTTTCATAAATAAATTTTTGAAAATTTTTGAAATTTAAAATTAAAGAAAATATTAACATTTTTATTTATAAAATTGAAGAAAAACATTTTACTGGTACATTAGTCATGCAGAATAAAAAAAGAAATTGACATTACATAGGGAGTATAGATTTTTTTTATTTAAACAAATATCCTAGCAAAGCGCTTTCGGTAAAATACACAGATTCCTGCGTAGGCGTTTATCGTTTTCTTATCAGATAAGTCTATTTATTGCCGCATTTTGTAGTTTTAGGAAGTCCCTGATTCCCGTCCGTTGACGAATATTTCTCAACCACGATAACTTTTTCCAGATAACTAGTCCAGCTTTTTGGAGTACCTCCTTATTTCTCACATAATCGACCCAAGACACTCTTAACATTCGCCGCAGGATCCACATTTCGAAGGCCTCAATTTTATTTATAATTGATGCCTTCAGCATCCACGTCTCGACACCGTATAGTAGAACGGAGCAGACATAACACTTCACCATCCTGTATCTAAGGCTGAAATTTAATTTCTTGTCTGTAAGAAATTTTGGGAGTTTTAGGAAGGAATATTGGGATAATTTTTAGGCATCCCCTTCGCAATATATTTGTTTATACAGGGTGGCCCACCCCATTCGCCTCTGTTTTTCTTCGAGAAATGAAACGAGTTGGGGAAAAACTTTTAGTACGGTCATATGTGGGTCCATGAGGAGCATATTTTTAAATTATTTTGAAATATACAGGGTGACCCAAAAAGAAAGTACATATCAAAGTTATATATTTTTTTTTATGGAACACCCCATATCTTTTTATATTTTTAGATACTATAGACCAAATAAAGGTGAGTTATTGTTATATTTTCTATACCTAAAACTAACCGTTTCTGAGAAATTTAGAGAAATTTAAAAATACAGACCATAATTTAAAAATTGTTTACACCCTGTAACATATAACAAGCTGCTCGTAATTAAATTTATTGGTTAGCTCAAGGTTTAAGTGAACTATCACATAAAAGTTTTACCTTAATATTATACAGAGTGTTGAAAAAAATTGCCTCAAAGTTTGGAAACACATTTTATTTAATAACTTCTTTAAGTTAAATGGAACACCCTGTATTTAGTGACCTATTTTGACGCGGAACTAAATTTCCTTTAAAATCGTTTTAGGGTTTCCTATACCTATCTCTTCTGCTTTTTATGCAAAAGGCGTTTTTCTATTTGACTTATCCTTTATCTGAAAAATGGAACACCCTGTATTGTAAATAAAAAACCTTTTTATTAAGGATCACGTAGTTTCGCTAAAAGCACAAGTTTAAATTTTTGAAAATAAGATGTATCCCAAGTAAAATGCAGGCAAAAGTAATAACTCCAATTTATTGTCATTTCTAAAATATTAAAGCATTTTTAAAAATGAGGATCGAAATATAGTAGAAGGCACCCCAGTCCTAATTGTTGAGACGAAATATGGTAAATTGCCCTTGTTTATTAGCAAATGTATCAGACTTTATGGTAAAATAAAACTACTCGTGTTCCAATTATTCCACCCCACACGTTAACAGACCATCTGTGCTGGTGATCAAAAGTTTCAAAAATATTAGGATTTTCGTCACTGTATTAGTAAAAGTTGTCTGTTAAATAATCCGTTGTTATGAAAAATTAAGTTTGATACATTTGCTAAGAAACAATGGCAATTTACCATATTTCGTCCCAACAATTAGGACAGGTGTGCCTTCTACTATATTTCGATCCTCATTTTTAAGAATGTTTTAATATTTTTGAAATGAATAAATTGAAATTATTACTTTTGCCTGCATTTTGCTTGAGATACATCTTATTTTCAAAAATTTAAACTTGTGCTTTTAGCGAATCTACGTGATCCTTAATAAAAAGGTTTTTTAATTACAATACAGGGTGTTCCATTTTTAGGATAAAGGATAAGTCAAATAGAAAAACGCCTTTTGCATAAAAAGCAGAAGAGATAAGTATAGGAAACTCTAATATTGTTTTAAAGAGAATTTAGTTCCGCGTCAAAATAAGCCACTAAATACAGGGTGTTCCATTTAACTTAAGGAAGTTATTTAATAAAATGTGTGTCCAAACTTTGAGGCAATTTTTTTCAACACTCTATATAATATTAAGGTAAAACCGTTATGTAATAGTTAACTTAAACCTTGAGCTAAGCAATAAATTTAATAACGAGCAGCTCGTTATATGTTACAGGGTGTAAACAATTTTTAAATTAAGTATGGTCTGTATTTTTAATTTTCTAATTCTAAACGTCAGTTTTCAAGGAAATATAACAATAACTTACCTTATTTGGCTATAGTATCTAAAAATATAAAATATGGGGTTTCCATAAGAAAAATATAACTTGATATGTACTTTCTTTTGGGTCACCCTGTATATTTCAAAATAATTTTAAATATGCTCATGGACTCTGACCGTGCTAAAAGTTTTTCCCCAACTGGTTTCATTTCTCGTAGAAAAACCGAGGCGAATGGGGTAGGCCACCCTGTATACTATATTTAATGAAAAAATAGTTTTCACCCGTTTGGCAGGTGGGTAAAGGTCGCCTCTAATTCAGATCCTATACTATTAATGTGGCGAGCTGGTGTTGTGGCAGCGTACCAGCTTCTCAGCCGTGAAGACCCGGGTTTGATTCCCGCACAGTCCATTGGACTTTTTCATATCTCGTCACCTCACAGAAGGCAATGGCAGACCACTGTGTCGTATTTCTGCCTAGTAAACCCTCTCACATGTGCTTCGGAAGGCACGTTAAGCCGGTGGTCCCGCATATCTGTGTAAATTGGTATGTAACACAGATAAGTGCGAGAGAGCGCCTACGCTCTGCATAGAGTATGGCATGTTAAGAAGAAGATACTATTAATAAACAAGCCTAAAAGTAAATGCCATACAGTTTTGTTTAATTACTATTTTTCTATATTTCAATTCCTAACCTCATTTTTTGACATTTCATATCACATTTTTCAAATTTGCTGCCAAACTGGAGTTACAAGTGTAAAAATGTACTCTCAGATTATTTGCCATACACAACTAATTATAAAAAAACTCTTTTAAATATCTCAATTACACAAAAAAACATTTGTTTGAAAAATTTTTAACTATGTATAAAAAAAATAAATAAAAAATCATAGTAATCAAGTAATGTTTTGTTAGATATAGCATTAATTAGCAGGGTGATTAAAAGAGCTGATACAAACCCTTTTAAACCTCTTCTAATTTTTTTTTTGGGTGTGTCTCGAATGTCAAAAAGTAAAAGTAATTTTTATGATTTAACTTACCTCGAACTTCATACCAAAAAGCCCCATTGGTAATACCCTGGGGAAAATGATCATTTTTACATGCTTCTCCAGTTCTCATAGCTGGATGCTGATCCGCGTATGTCAGCGCTAGTTCCTTAAATATTTCATTATCAGGCGATTTGCTTTCTTTACAACAATGTACACCAAAGCTATAGGTAAAAAAATTGGTTATAAAATAATAGGGATCCAATGTAATCAATCGTAAAAGTATATTAACAATATTAAAATTGGCAGTCGATTCGTATGTTTAGTCGCGCTCTGTTCTATGTTTTGAGCACATTTTAAATTCATTTAAACTTACTTTAGAGTCATCATAAGGATAACTAGCTACAACTGCCCCTCCGTGAAGGTTTCCAGATAAAACAAAGGGTCTCGATATTATCCACGTCATCATGGCTATAGTTTCTGGTTGTCTACCAGCGATAATAGTCCCTAAAATATATAATGGGTAAAATATCTTTCATATAAAAGGGGTGATAAAATGTTCATGATTATGTTCATTAGTTATCTGTTACACGGTATTTATTATATGCTCGTTTTTGCCAGTTATTTTTATTAGCCATTCTTAAGAGGTTATATACACTTGAAATTTTCAAAAATCGTTTTTTTAATCTAATTTTCGTAATGTGCATATATTTAAGAAAACATATACATAGTTATAAGCACATTAACTATATTTTATTTTAGTATATTGAAACTTTAAACGCGCTTTTCTTAAAGCTGTGTTTTTAAAGTCGGTGATCAAGATATCTCGGAAACGACTTAACCGATCAGTCTCAAATTTTAACACAAGCATTTTAAATATATTTTTGTAAAAAAAGGGATTTCTTTTAAAAAGCCTTCATTGTGTCAAAAAATATTGTTCCGTATCTTCTTATAAAAAACGAATCCCCGTTTTTACGCCTTTTTATCAGCAATCAGGTTAAGAAACGTTTCTATTGTAACAACAGTGCAACGTAACTATGCTAACTTGTCGATGTAATGAAGTGAACAGCTCAAAATTTCTATTTAACTCTGGCTCTGGTGGAGTTTCATATAGCCTTTTAAAGTAACGTAGAAAAAAGTCGAAAAGTCTGGAATTAGCTGGATAAATTCTTTTAATACAGGATGCAAGACAAGTGCAAATGGATGACTCCAGCGCTCTTAGGACCTTTTACAATGGCCGTCAAAATGGGGAACAACTAAGGTAATTTATTTAAACAAATTATTAATCTAAATTAAATAATTCCAACTTCTTACATTTCAATAAACTAAACAAATATGTTTAAAGTCCGTAACAATGTTCGGTAATTGTCTCGAAAGTTGTGGCAAAGCCGATTTTTACCAAATTTAGATATGGGAGTGTTTTGGGGTGCTGATCACGAATCTAAAAGAGCGTTTAGTGGGAAACGTTTCTGTTTCGAGATGTCCATCAACCAAGTGAAAAATTAAACTAACCCTATTTTCACTATATTTTCCCCTGTTTTTGCATGCAATTACACTAAATTAGCATACAATATTTTGTAAACACCTTTTAAAAACTGGTTTTTAAATTTATTTTACATCTTTTTTTCCAATAAATTGCAAAGTTTGACTCTCAATCGCCGCGGTCATGTTTGTTGTAAAAATCCCTAGTGTATACATTGTTGCGACGATTGAAAATGAAGCTTTTACAAATAAAATAAGAAAAAGGTAAAATAAATATAAAAACAGGTTTTTAAAAGTTTTTAGTGTAAAAATCAAGAATTGTGTGCCAAAAGAAGGATGGTTAGTGTGATTTTCATGTTTGATGATGGATATTTTGAAAACGAAACGTTCCCAGCTAAAAATTGTGATTCAGATTTATAATCAGCGCTCCGAAAAATCCCCATTTACCAAAATTGGTCAAAATCGGCGTTGCCGCAACTTTCGAGACAATTACCCAATATTCGTAACCTTTTTTTTTTAAATTTAATTATATTAACGAAATATTTTAGTTTTTTTTTTATTTTGGATGATCCAGTTCAGAGATACCTTGCTCACAGCAAGACACCTTTTTTGGGGTGCTCCTGGGGATGAGCTATAGGAGCTTCCAAAATAATTAATTTTACAAATAAAATAAAAGGTCTTCATAATTTTGAAAAGTCGGTTTCTTAGCCTCTTGAATATATATAGCCCCTTAAACAAAGCCAGAGAAGCTTTGTATTAAAAAGAAACAAGATTTTTTTATTGTTATTTGCTGAAAAATATTAAATCGACAAGAAGTAAAGGACAGTTTTAACTACACACCCATTAATTCACAATAGTTAACAATATATTTAATTAAAATACAAATATGCTGTAGGTATATACAATTTAGAATTTTACATGTATAAAAAAACACAAACCACAGATATTGTTGTATATTGCTTTGGCGAATTTATTTATTAAAAAAACATTAATTAAGTTGCCTCCAGGGCCCACGGTATAGAGTAGTGTATGCACAGTCAATTGACCCTTATGACCTCACTGATCTACCTAGAAGACACTTTAAAAAACTGCTTTCTTATAAGAATAAATTATTTAGTAAAGCAAGTGACTTGTTGACAGGAATTAAAAATGCTAAGACCATTGGACACGCCATTTCACAGACACAAAACTAGTATTCTAAGCACAAAATATTCATTACTGCAAATTTGAAAAAAATAAGTCCAAAAATGCAAGGAAATCTTAATAACTGTTTCTTTTTTAAATGTTGGAAAAATCGGCAAATTGAACTAAAACATCTCTCCTTCCAAATGTTCAAATAGTAACAATATTGAATTGTATATTTATACCAGTGCCATTAGTTTTCATTAAACTATAATTAAATTTAATACTCGCTAAAATTAATGTTAATAAGTATTATTAAAAAAAATTACCTGCTCTATGTGGTTCAAACTGATCCGGAAAATCCCTATTGAGATCAATCCCATGTTCATTTTCTCTTCCTACATACTTTGGTTTTGATTCACAAAACCCTTCCTGCAAAAATGAATATTAGATTTTTTAGAAGCACGGACCAATATAAATTGTCAGCCCTTTAAAAAAATGGGACCATTCGTACCCAGTTAAATAGTGAATACTGTAACTATGCACTAATTAATTAAGAGGTTTTGCAGGATGACTGCTGTTCATTGACTAGAAAATAGACAAGAAAGTAAAACAAATTGCCATCGGAACAATTACTCAGTACACCGTCTAATCGATATACTTCTTCTTCTTTCTCCCTGGGAGCCGTCTTGATTCACTACCGGAGGCAGCGCAGCCTCTTGGGCTTTTAGTGCCTAATCTCTAATACTAATCTTTTATACCAATCCTCTCATTAGTCTTGTTCGTTCTACAAGTCTGTATAACCCCGAGACTGGTTGGTTGATATATTCCTGTGGGCTCATTTTCGGTTGCCCAAATAATGCCGCCTGTCTTTTGTGATTCAATGCTTCACATTCGCATAGAATTTGGTACGCTGTTTCTTCCCCCTCGTCCCACATTCTGAAACTTAAATCCCCATTGTATGAGCCTATCTTGTGTAGGTATCCCCTTAGGTTATCATGCCCTGTTAGCAACCCTACTGTTATGCAAAGTCTTTTAATACTTTGTCTTAGTAGTTCTTCCTTCGTTTTTTTGGATGGGCCCCTTATAAAGCTTTTTCCATTTCTAATTCTACTGAGGTTTTCCCAGTATTCCTCATGTTTGTTTCGGATCCATTCCCTGGTTTGCCCTCGTGCTGTGGTTTGGTCACTCCAAGGACAGGTTCTGGTCCAAAGTATGGCGTGGATGATCTCTGTCTCGCTAGCTCATCCGCTCTTTCATTGCCGTCTATTCCTGTCTGTTCTCTCGTCCAGGATGTTGCCACCAACCTGACTTTTTATGTTGTTGTGTCCTAAACTAGCGTAGACACAAGTTGGTTTTTGTTGCAGTCGGAAGTAGCTCATTCTTGCCTCTCCCATCACTATGAGGTTAAGTGGTGGAAGGTCTAAGAGACACTCCATGGCTGCCGTTGGAGTTGTTTTAATTGCTCCTGTTATAGCTAAGCAAGGAAGCCTCTGTACCTTGGTCATTTCTGTTACAGCAGTTCTTTGTCGCATCTCAGTACACCGTCTAATCGATATACACGCGATAAATAATCTTTCTAAAACTTTAATTTAGTATTCTAAGTATGATTGTTCCAAAACTTCTTTTTTAAACAAAAGCCAATGCTTGGCTCGTAGGACGACAGACAGACAGACAGACAGACGTATACATGCCAATGATTTTCCGCCAATTTTTTCTTCATCAAATTTTGATTGGTTTAGATGTCATACTTAAGTATAAATTGTTCCAAAATAGCTATTTTTACACTGTCTAGGTATATTTTCTAGTTTTAACTAGAACTAGCCGCAGTCATCCTGTAAAACCTATCAATAAATTATCTCCACATAGTCAATATTCACTAGTTAAAAGGGCATTCTTGTTTTTTTTTTGAAGGGCTGACGGTCCAATAGGATAATTATTAAATTCTTTGAAAAATTAAGGATATTTTAATTTTTCTCTCACATCATAGCATCACATAATATCGCCTCATTTATGGTAATATAATAAGACCGAACCAAAGTGACTTTTGAGGGGTTTATTTACAATTGGGCTCTCCCTTTTTTTATAGTCAATATAGGCCACTGATTGTCGATAACTATGCAACAAATTTAACATTTATGTAAAATATTTTATCATAAGTTAAATATACTGGAATTGTTAGTTAAAAAGTGTGATTGTTCATAAAATAATAACATTAATTAATTCAGGACATGTTACGTTACGAATATACCAATTTATTTGTCGCCCAGTCTTTAAAACTTGTATTTTCTGGTTAGTTTGAGGTATTGTTATACAAATACCCGATGTCTATTTAAAAAATCCACACCAGTAAAGTACCATTTCCTGGACAATTTATCTTTATCAGCTGGAAAATACCTAATTTCTGGTTGAGTAAACAAGTGTAAATTTTACCACACAACATTTTGCAATCAAGAAGTTATTAAACACAATTATAAATTTACCCATGCTAACTACAACATTCAAATTATCACCAATGTTGGCTTAAATTAACAATGCTGATTTGCTTATTACAATGGAGTTATCACCTTTTTTATGTACACAAATAATTTACAATACCATCTAAATTATAAATTTAATATTTACCACCATTTATGTTTTTCTATTAAAATTGTAAAATTAGTAAGCCCTTGTAACAATTTATACCAAGATTTTTTAAATAATATTTATTAAACATTAAATAATAATAATAATAATAATAATAAAATAATATTAATAAAAAAAATTCGTTCCAATAATCCTGATATTGTTCTCCTTGATAAAATGAATAACTCTATTGGCCAAGTGATGATCGCGTTGTTAAATTTGGCAATGGACTTAGCAATTGTTAAAAGTTAACAACGGTTTAGAATGTTTAACAAAACGTCATTGTCAGTGTTATTCACTGACCAGGTTATCTATGGTGTTATTCAATGATTTTAGTAGGCAACCTGTCAAAATCTGACATTTTGTTAAACATTCTAAACCGTTGTTAACTTTTAACAATTGCTAAGTTAACAAGGGTTTAGAATGTTTAACAAAATGTCAGATTTTGACAGATTGCCTACTTAAATCGTTGAATAACACTGACAATGACGTTTTTTTAAACATTCTAAACCGTTGTTAACTTTTAACAATTGCTAAGTCCATTGCTAAATTTGACAACGCATGATTTGTTTGGTTTTTTTTGTAAATAGCACAATCGAAATTTGTAACGTGTCCTTATTCTTAAACATTCTCCTATCTCCTAATATTTTTCGTTTTTATAAACTCTTATAGTAAATATTTACCGCGAGAAAGCACTTGCACTTTCTTGAAAATTCCTGTCAGAACACGCAGATTTACTGGTCTACATAAAGGGGAGGAACGCGGACGGGCGTCATTTCCTAGTTAAGATCTGTGCGCGCGAGTATTGTTTTTACGGCTAACTGAAAATTTTGATATTGTGTAAAATATAAAAAATAGTTTTTTGAATATGTCGTTACGAAGAAGTGGTAGAAAGAAAGACCTTATCTGGCAGTTTTTCAAAGAAAAATCGGAGAAAGCGGAGGGAAAACCGGGATGTCGCGCTACATGTAAAAAAATGTAATTTGGAAATGCAAGGTTGGTGGAGAGGATGAAAAAGCACTGGGAAAAATGTAAAAATGTAAATAATGAAGACATCGATACTATCGATACTTATAGTGACTCGTCATTCTCGTCAACGTTATCACAATCACAATCAGTTTTAACCGTAAGCAGTAGCGTAGCGCCAGCCATCTAATGGGGGGGGTTTTTAATGGATGAATGTATGTATACAATTTTTCAGTAGGAGGGCATAAACACAATTTTCCAAATTAAAAGATGCTAGCCCTTATACTTTCCCAGCCACTGAAAATGAAATTTTAAATTTCTGTCTTACCGGGAAAGTTAAGTTTATCTGTGGAAGCCACACAGTATTTAAAGCATTTATTTTCTCTTTGGAGTAAAAAATTCTCGTTTTTTAAACAGCAATATCATTATTATTATAAATATTGGGAGTAGGTAACTCTTTTTACCTGCCATATCACTGAAACTACCCTAAAATAGAAAAATATTTTAAAGTTTTTGAACATTTCAGGGCATTGTCCTCAATCGAAATCATGGAAACCGCATTTCATGCATGAACCATTTAATAGTGAATAAATAAATAAAAAAAACATACTTTTTGATTTTAACCACTCACTTCAACCTTTTTTCAACTCCCGAGTTTCTCGCGAGCGAAAATAAATTTGACCCAAGTTTGACTAAAATTCATACAGACAGACAGTTTCTTATACTTAATACTAAAACCTAATACATCATCATGCCAAACCGTTTAAGCACTTTGTGCTTACCTCTGTACTTTGATCCGTAACGATTATATTTTGAAATTGATTAAATCTTCTCTTCATTGTCTTCAGTTAACTTATTTTTTTTTATACGGAACTAAAACTTTCAAGGTATAGACAGTGCGAATACCGGATCATGCCATGGCATATATGTATTAGTGTGAAAGAGGTAGTTTTAGAAAAACTATGTATAAATAAGAAATTTTTTTTATGCTCTTTCATGGGAGGGGTTTTAACCCCAAATCCCCCACATACGCTTTTACCGTAAGTACCTTTTTATTATTTGTTAATTTTTAAAAATGGTGTTGAAATATTTTCAATTTTTCCATGTTTGGAAATTTTTAAAAACTTATTTTTACAACAATGTAATCAATGTGTTGGTTTCTGGTGCACTTTATTGTCACGGAATTTCATAATTTTTGAAAATGCTTTGGAATTGATACGTTTTTTTAACACTAAACACTATTTGCAACAAAAAATTCTTGGATGAACAATATTTTCTGAAAAAAATACATTTTTTTTTTTTTTATCCAAGTAACTATTAAGGTATGTAACTATGACAACACAACACCTTTTATTTCCAAAAAAGTGGCTCATTCAACGATTTTTTATTTTTTGCTTTAAATTAAATCGATTCTATTTGACGGGCTCTATCAAACCAAACTAGAAAAATTATAAAATTCCGTGACACTAAAGCGCACCAGACCTAATGAGTTTTCTTAGATACTTTACATACATCTATCATCTATGGCAATTGAAGCCTCATATTGGTTTTTTTAATTGCAGGTACAACGTACTTCAAGCATAAATACGTCACAAATTCAAACTGAACAAAACTTTCAGCAAGCAAGTACGTCGCACTCAGTTTCCCCTTCAATCCCAGTAAACAAAAAAGAAAAGAATGTAATACTGACAATACTGACATTACTGACACAACTTCTTCTGGATCTCTGATGTCTTTTTGTTGTACGTACTAGTAAGCCTGCCAAAAATGAAATTGATAAGCAGATTGCAGAACCCTCTATGCAACTAATAGCAGTTTCATCTGCCTGGAGCAATCGAAGTTAAGAAGCTATAGCACTACTGCGACCTGGATATGTACCGCCCAGTCGAAACGATGTGTCTGGCAGACTGCTTAATCAAATATATACCGAAGAAAGAAGCAAATGCTTTAAGGGGTTGTCTAGAAGTAACATCCCCTTCACTCGATGGATGGTCTAATGTGCATAATGAACCCATAGTATGTGCAACAGTTACTGCAGAAAATGGCTCCTCCTTTCTATTCGACACTGTAGATATAACTGGGCATCCACATACATCCGACTACCTAACAGAAATTGCAGCAACCCTTATAAACAAACTAAGTATGACTGTACAGTGAGTAGTTTCGTGACAGATAATGCAGCTAACATGTCTGCAATGCGAAATGAAATAAAGGCATCTGATAAATTCAATGTAATAGCATATGGCTGTGCTACACATATACTAAATTTATTATGTAAAGATTTGGAAATCGTTGATATAAAAGAGCATGTAGTCCAAATCGTAAAGTACTTTAGGAACAATCATTTTGCATCTGCAACATATGCCAAAGGAGGCAAAAAACTAGTCATACCTAGTGATGTTCGATGGAACTCGCTTGCAGACTGCTTGCAAGTATTTACCGAATCATGGCCCATACTTTTTAGAATCAGTGAAGAACACAAAGAAAAGATTGATAGTATTATCAGGGAAAAAATGTCAAACATTCATTTAAAGAGAAGTGCTGAAGATTACCTCAAAATTCTTAAGCCAATTTCCATTGCCATAAATAGGTTGCAAAAGACCGACGCCACTATTTCAGATGTTGTAGAGCAATTTAAAATATTAGAAGATTACTTTGAAGAAACTAATCTGACATTACATCAACTGCAAAAATTTAAAAATCGATATAATATGTGTATAAACCCGTATCATTTGCTGGAATTTCTTCAAAAGAACTGTATCCAGATAGTGGTTTATTACCACTAATCATCAAGTTTCTTGCCAAATCAGAGCCTTTTAACGATATTATGTTTCAAGATGATATCCTGAAAAGCGTAAAACCTATTGACTGGTGGAAATCACAACGAAACGCAGATATTATTGAAAAAGAACTTCCCATAATTACACAACTGCTCTGTGCAGCTGCTTCGTTTGCATCAGTCGACAGGATATTCTCAACATTTGGTTTAGTGCACTCTAAACTACGCAATCGATTAGGTACTGAAAAAGCTGCCAAACTAGTGTTTCTTTACAAATATTACAATTAAATTTGTTTTTTGTTTTGAATATTTTCTGCAATAATACTTCTATCTATGTGTTCTTGTGTTCTTGTAATAAATTAATTTACTATACTAACGTAATTTATTTTTGTTTTGATTTTTCTTCATAACCCAAATAATTTTTTTTATAATTTTTGTTTTTGATTTTAATCATGATTTAAATTTTAAAAAATCAAGTGATTTAAATCGTGATTAAAATCAATTGATTTAAATCCTTGCAACCCTGGTGCGAAGTATATGGTGGGGACAGCTGAATCGATTGCAGCGCTCGCTGTGGTCAAATTTTTCGTTAAATTATGCTTGATTCAAATGTAAACTCTTAGATAAAAATAATAAAAAGGGTGCATAATAGTTGTTGTGTGCTTAAATGTCAGAATACTGGCAGAAATAGTCACTGCAAATTTTATACATATTTCCAACTGCTAGTTGGAAATAAGCAAAAAGGTCAAAATGCAGTTAAAAGAAAAAGTAAGTAATGCCCAGCAAACCAAATTTCCCGCTTAGCCGAATGACGTTCGGGTTTCGGGGTTAGGCGAACAATTTTCAAATTAGACGTAACAGAAAGAAAAACTTATCGTTTCTTGCGTGTATCGTTTTTTCCTGCCTTTTCCTTAAGTTTTTTAATGATTTGCGAGTTTAAAAAAGAAAAAGATTCTTTTTCATTGATTAAGTAGTGTCTGTGTAGTCTCCTGTGATTGTGAATAGAGAAAATGGCTATAAAGCCTTCAAGTAAGTAAAATATATATTAGTGTTAAGTATATTGAAAAAGCCCTAGACTCGTAAGTTTGTCAGGTGATTTACCACCTATTGGACCATTGCAGATTTTTTTTAAGGTTAATAAAAAAAACTATGTATCAATTGAAAATAAATTATTATTTTTAAAAAATCTGTTTAATATGCTACATTTTTTAATATATTTTTTTATTTTTTATACTGACATTTGTAATGTTATCAAAATGTCATTTGAATTGATTACACCGGATAACCTTATTCCCCAATAATAAGGTCGAGTTCGATTCTACAAAACTCCAAGAATTTTTTATTTTTTTTAAATATACTGTTTATACCTACTTTCTAAGCTTTAAAATTGTTTATTCACTATTGATATTGTACTTCACTTTTACAGTGCTAAACAGATTTATATGTATTAATTTACAAAAAAAATAAATATTATAAGTAATCCTACACCTCTCCCATGGATTTGAAGCATGATTTAATGCAGCCGTCAGATGTTGTCATCGCGCACGGTGCCAATATCACAATTCAAGTTTCACTTTTAGTTAATGTGAAGTACGATCGCCTACAGTGATAATAAGGTGATTTAATATGCAAATTTTGTGATTTAGAAATTTAAAAAGCCATATGGTTGGATAAAAAGTTTAATTTACAATAAAAAATATATTTTTGTGTTTTGTATAAAAGTTTTTTTAATAATAAAACTAATAGGTCCAATATATTTAAATGCTTTTTTTAATATTACTTTTCTATGCCAGGTATTTGCTAAAAGCATAGGTAGTTTTTTTTGGAATTAAAAATTTACTTAGTACCTACTTAAAATAACTATTACAAAAAAGTAAATATTTTTATTTAAAAATTTTAAACAGCATAATATACAGTGAGAACATAAAGTCCGCCTCTCTTACTATTTTGAAGTTCTAAAGTTTTTTAAACCAAATTTGGGAGGTTGGCATGACTAACAAAATGAGGACATTCTACATAAAATTGACAGCTGTAAGTGTTATAGCAATGACGTGACATTTTTTGATATTTTTTTTTATGTAAAAGAGGATCGTGTGACACCTCTTTTAAAAGGATTTTACATGCTGGATACAGCCACAAATTTGTAGATCCTTGCGTCAAACCGCTTTTGTATTAACATCAATTTTTATTTTTCCCACATTAGTATGTTATTCCTTGATTTTTATTATTTTTTCTGAATTTTTTCAGGTGTAATAATGAGTTACTATGATTGTATCTCAACTGTAAGTCAAAGTTATTCTTTTCTGGTCTAAAATGGCTTTTCTGTGAAAGAAAAAGTCCAAGCATTTATGTTAATTTATGGGGAAACTCATCGCAATTTGTTGCATAAAATACTTCTGAACTCTGGTATCTAAATTTATGAAAACAGAATCAGTGAAAAAGGCCCCAAGATCAGAAAGACCAAAAATTGGTGAAGAAACTAAAGTTTAATTTTTGGCTGAAATGGTACATGATCTGATGCAATCTACTAAGGTGATAGCAAATACTGGAGATATTTTGTATTTATCGGTAAAAAAAAAACTTAAGATCGAATTACTTCCACCCTTATAATATAAAAATTGTTTATGAAATTACAGAAGTTGACTTCGACAGGCACATTGAATTTTGTGAAACAATGGCAGAGCGGAGTTGTGCAAATCCCAATTATGTTAAACACATTTGTTTTAGTGAAGACTCTACCTTTTACCTTAACAGTAAATTAATTGAAAATTGAAATATTAAAACAACTCTGGGAAGAATAACTATCAATAGTTGCAAAGGTACGAATGATTAAAGAAGAAAAAAAATCGTTTTTTTTATTATCTTTTATATCCAATTAATATTTTTAAAGATTTTTAGCAACATTGAAGTCCTATAAATGTATTTTGTTTACCTATTTTAATTTATTAGAAAAGTACAAACCTGTGAATTTTCATACCCATCTGGATTCATGCTGGGCATTATATAAATATCAGTTGTGTTGACCAATCTGGTAACTCTTTCATTTTTTCCATAATTTAACAATAAATATTCGGCTAAATATATCATCAACTGTCTTCCAATCGATTCATCCCCGTGCATATTGGCTACATACTTGAACATAGGGGTTAACAGAGTCCTGTTTTGCACATTCGAGTTAATATGAATCGCCCATAATTCTCGATTTTTCACTGAACGGCCTACACTCACTAATTTAGCAATATCCGGGTTCTCCGATTCTAATTTCCTAAATAAATTCGTTAATTCGTCATAGCTGTGATATCTTGGATTTTCCAAAAAATTCTCGTTTTCTATTACAGGAAGAGATTCTGTTACTTTGTATAACACGAAAGCTAATACAATAAATTTGAACAACATATTGGTTAACTTTACACTATAATATTATCTTAAAAAATTAAATTACAAGTTTATTGTAACATTCTTTGTGCAAAAAAAAAATAACAAAAAGGTATTGGATTCTGCTAAAACGTCAACACTTCTAAAAGTGAGGTTGAGTTAAACTTCAGCGGTGACGTAGCAAGGTCATCAGTCATCACTTTTCGATTAAATAAAGTCAGGACAGGATTCAGATGGGCTTGTTAAGTAAAAAATTTGAATTTTAACCATACCCGATCTTGAGCGTTAGCCACTTAGCCAGTGTATTTCTGGATGTTTTTCAATTAGCGCACAAAACCGCATTATGCCGCACAATGCTCAACATTGAGTGTTTCAGCTACTTCACTGCCTCACATAATCGGTCGTATTTGTTTCAATTAATGCGCACTTTTCTCTGTAGTTGAAAAACACCCTCTATCTGATTCGTTTTGAGGGTTAAGCAAATCCCGTATTGGCTTTAAAGCTAAGTCAATTCGCCAGCTCAACCTCATCACACCAAAGCTTAACAAGAGGGGGAGCAACCCTTCCACATTGCTTACACTTTCAAAAAATAGGGTTAAGAAACGCAGCAAGCCCCCGACTTAATCAAAAAAGAGAGCTATTTCAATGCACATTTAGAAGTAGCAAAAAGCAGTGAGATCTCGACCGCTACTTGGCCAACGTCAACACGTGTGATTCCAAAAAAAGAGTTGTAGGAATCACTCCAGACTCCGACTACAATTTCACAACACTCGGCGGGGCGAGTCGAGATTTAATCAGTGGATACAGCTTTGCCAACAGCCCTTCCGGAAAAAGCTAGGTAGTTTTTATCGCGTGACTTCACTGGTCGGAGGTCAAACACAATCTGAGCCAGTGTATTTGTCTAGATTTTTCCATTTACTTGATTAACCCCAATATACCCGCTGGTTTAAGCGGGGTTAGTCCCGATATCTTTGAGAATATACCTTCTGGAGACAGCCTGCAGCTTGGCCGGACGAACAAGCGTGCGAAAGAGAAAGGAAAGAGGAATATACCCTTTCTTACTCACTCCGCATGCTGATATTGGACGGCCGATGAAACAAAACAAGGACACCAGTTGTAAGTTTCTTTGACCAGATGACAGGTGCCAACGATCTAGATGTTGTTTTTGGGACCATTTGCCTATTTTTGTTTTCGTCACCTATTCTGATAGTCCAAGGACTGGCTTTGAGCCTTTTTTTTAAATGAACTGGTTCTTGCCTGTTCATATATGCTTTCTCATTGCCTTTTATTCAGGAACGTTCAGAAACCCAGAGGAGCTTTATCCTGTTGTTCCTGGCGGCAAGTTCTTTTAAATCGTTCAGGCGCTCCCTCCTAATCTTGGCTGTAAAACAATGAGAATTTAAGGCTTGCATCGCAGGTTTAACATATTATATTAACACGGAGTTTTAACAAAGCATATTTTTTGTGTGATTTTATTAATTAATAATAGTTCTCTATTCTTTAATGATTATTAAGTTCGGTTCTGTTTTTTTGTAACCAGATTACTAATCGAAATGTTTCTGGTTCAAAAATATATTAGGCAACCAACAATACTTCAGTGATTAATTGGTTGCATATGTAGCGTAAAAAAAATCAGGATTGAGCGGGAGAATACAAAAATCGATACCCTTGCCATTGAATAATCTGCAAAACTGGTGGGGTTGTTCATTCTCATCTTCGATTCAAATTTTTAATGTAAGGTAAGTAATATTTAAAATAATAATTTTGTGAGTGTCCAAGCAGCTTTAGGGGTTTTCTGTGTAAACTGTTTTCTTTTAATTAACAATATATTCAGAAATATAAAATGTTTTACAACATAAAAGTAAGTATAAAAATTAATTTTCAAATCTTTCTAAAAAATTATATTTACCGTTTAAATGACTATTTTGTTTTTATTTACAATCGGCTTATAAATAAATAACTTTTAATATTGACTTATAACTTTATTTTTTAAAATGTAACATTATTTTTCTTAGTTACCTTTATAAATTAATTAGTAATTTTATTTGTGATATATTATTATAAAATTATTACCCTCTTAATATAGGAGCTAGAGTTTTATTAAGAACTTTTTAAAAAGGGAAATATTTTTTTAAGATTATATAAACACTTCAAATTTTTAAAATTTTATTAGCAGTATAATTTTTAGGGCTGTTAAAAGAATTTAAAATTAAATTACAAGCACAAGCTTTGGTAATTTTATCCCTTACGAAAAAAAAAATAAAAATCAAATTGGTTAAAAATCACGCAGATGTAAAAAATGATGCATTAAAAAAGTAATGTATGAAATATACGATAGGGATTTTAACACACAGTAACAAAAAATATGAGCTAATATAAAAGTAGTATTGTCGAATATAATTTAAAATAGTATGAAGGATTAGAATTAAAATATATAAAACAAAAAATAAGTAAATATACAGGGTGTCCGGAAAAAACGTTTGAATAATTCTAGGGGTGATTCTACATGTTAAATTATGAAAAAAAGTTCATATGAACATAGGTCCGCAAATCCATCATAAAATCGCTATGGCGATTCAAAGATGACACGGGGATATAGGTTTTATTTTATATTTCTGGAACCGTTTCAGATAGTCATCTAAGTTTTGGTTTATGAATTGCTTTTAATAGTAGGTACTTTTCAGTGTTTTACTAAATTATTATTTTAAGCAGGAGCATGCCGACAGGGGACGCCATGATTTAGTTTTCTTTAAAAATTCTGATTCCGCGGTAGAAATGACATAAAAAAGGTATTCTTGTTGAAAACTTGTCAGGCTAGCCGTTTTCAAGAAAACACTCTTCAAATAAAATAGTCGCCCAAGCAAAAGAGTACTCCGGCATTTTTTGAAAGGCGAGAATAATATATTTTTTAAATTACACAGTTAATAACAAATATAATCAAATAAAGTTTAATTTTAAACCTTATGTTAAATTCGTTTACCGCAGAAATATGGCGTTTAATAAAAATGTGAACAAAATAAATCGAGCCCTCCCCTCTCGGTACGCCCCTGACCTCTCGGTACGCCCCTGATTAAAATAATAATTTAGTAAAAACACTGAAAAATGCCTACTATTAAAAGCAATTCATATGCCAAAACTCAGATGACCATCTAAGGCGGTTATAGAGATATAAAATAGAACCCCCATATCTCGGTGCCATCTGTGAATATTTTCTTCATAATTTATCATGTAGAATCACCCCTAGAATTATTCAAACGGTATTTCCGGACACCCTGTATAATGGGTGGTTTATTATTTCTTTTTTTAAAGACAACTAAAGAAAAATAAGATTACAAATAAAAATTCTTACGCGCAAAGTTTTTTCTTGTTCAATAAATGTATTTTCTTAACAGAATGAGTCTAAAAGAGGGCAAAACAAATTGAAACTACACATTTGTGCTATTAAAATTTTTTATGACAATTAAAAGATCATTTAATAACAAAACGTCGAAAATCATTCATGTTTTATTAAAATGTGTGACTTAATCATAATTTGAGTTCCTTTTGTAACGATCATTTTTATTACATTTTGATAGTTTATTTTCAAATTTATTGTTAGCAAAGAAATACTAACTTGTTTAGCAATTATAAATTCAACTGGAAGCTGACGTATAAGGTACCTATAATACATTTTTAAGTTAGAATTAAATAAAAAGTAAAAATTTGGCAAAATATACAGGGTGTTCCATTTAAAATACTTGATAATGAAAACTTTGTTTTTAAGATACTTTCTATATTTACCAATATTCTCAATAAAATAAGTGTTTTCAAAGAAAAAAATATTTTTATTTTTTTTTGTATCAGGTACAGGGACGAAGTTTTAGTTTATAAATAAAATTGGTACACCCAGTTTATATTTTTTGTTTCCAGAGATATAGAAATAAAAATTATAAATAAAACTGGGACACCCGCCAGTATATATTTTTTGTTTCTAGAGATATAGAAATAAAAGTTGGAGGACACATAAGGGCATAAAACTACCTTTTTGTGATAAGTAACTGTTTGTTTTTTTGTTGCTTTCGGTTTAAGTGGAAATGAGAACTTTGAATTTTTAAATAAAACGCCCAGTATGCCTTTTTTGACTCTAAGTGATACCCAATAATGTGCTACTTTTTTACGTCAAAAAATTAGTATTTTTAAAGCTACAAGTATATGAATATGAAGGAATGTTAGATGTGTGTATTTGCATAAATCATATTTTAACTATGAGAAACGCGAGACGAGAGCCATTTTCTCTCGAGTCCCTGAGATAAGACGAGATGGTTTCTATCGCCTCGTCTCGCGGCATTCTAGTTTAAACGATTAATTAAGGGTAAGTCGTTTGAAACCCTATATCTTTATTATGGGGTAACTTAAGGCATTCTTTATATGAAACACTATTTTATTTTGCGTTTTACAAAAAACTATAATTACATGTTGTTAGATTATTTATTTTTTTAGATAAATAACAACACCTCATTACTTTTAAGACTAGACATTTAAAAGATATTTTCAGGTATAGAAACCAATTAAAAATATTAACAAGGTACATGTTTATCAATATGGTATCAGTAAGAACCAAGTTGTTTTAACTTAATATTTACCTATTTGTTTGCAAATTAATATTACCTTACACATGTAAAAAAGTCAAGCGGTATAAATTGTAATTGTTTTTTTTTCAGCCAATGCCATTTTAAGGAAAAAAATGGGGGTAAGTTGTGTTAGTGGTTTAGATAATAGTACATATTTGTATTAAGTATTTAGTGACGTATTAGTTTTTAAGGTACTGTAGAACCCTTTTTGACTAAGTATAATCTGTCAGAAAACAAAAGTTGTTGGATATACAAAGTGGCACGCATATTATTTCCTGTGTGTATTGAGATAAACCTTCTCCCAGGTCCAAAAATTGGTTAAATAAACAAAATATAAATATAATCAAAATTGTTTAAAATTATGAACAGTAGTTTAAATAATTTTTGCATAAACAAATGAAAATAAAGTTTTTTTGACTCTATATTATTTTATTAGTGAAATATAAATAAAAATAATACAATAATTCCATATAAACAATGTGCAAAGAGTTGACATTTGCTATTGTTTATAGACTATTTAAAAATTCATATATCAAAGGCCGCTTCTTTTCGAGTATTACAAACCATATATTCACCAGTAATATCACTTTAGAAATAAAAAATTCCGATAAAATACATGCGCTGCCATGGTGACCTGTTAAAAAATATAATTTCTATTCCTAGTGTGAAATTTTCGGGGGTAATTGCACAAGTGCATCAAAACTACCGATAATTTTTGAATGAAATGTGCTTTTTATAATTGCAAGGGTTTGTTTTTCATATTTTTGCGAAATAGTCCGACTTCGCAGGAGAAGGGCATTTTCGAAAATCATGAAAACAAACGATTGAAATTTAAAAAAATCACGTTGAATGAAAAATGATCTGGTTATTTTGATGCACGAGTGAATATTTCACGAATTAATTGAGAACTTGAATCAAGTAAATTTAAATATTTAAACAGAAAATATTAACGTTTCCTCAAAAATATAAACTTGCGATGCAATTTTCCGTATCTGCAGTGCAGAGCGAGATATTCAGTAATTTTTTTTAAACAAAAATTCGCAAAAATATTAAATTTGTTAAAAAGCAAAATATATGTTCCTAACTTTAAACAATTCCTGAGGGCTTCCAAATGATCAGATTTGGATGCCCTCATCAGATGTTTAAAAGCTTGCACCTTAAGTCTATACTTAAAAAAATCAGATGTCTGGGTCACATATTCTGGACTATACCCAATTTGTAAAATTGACAATTTTTTTAAATGAAATTGCATTGGAAAATAATTGTGCAAAACAAACCGATTAAAAAAATTGCATGATATCATACCATGACGTTTTTTCCTGAAGGAATATGGAGGTACTTAAAAAAGTCTAAAGAGTTTAAAAAATCATGCAGAAAACTACTTTTTTTAACTATCTTGTGGGACATTTAATTACAAAAATTTTCTATTTTTAAAACTTTGTGCGGTTACAGTTAAAAAAATGATTTTTTAAACTTTTTTTATTTAACAAATGTTCCCAAACTTTTTTAGATGGACCATATTTCGATTTTTGTTGTATAGATTTTTTTCGGTCTCTTAGAATTTCAAACAATTTTTTTAAGCGATCATTGCTAAAGATTGCATATGATACCATGACAATGTGATATAAAAATAATAATAATAAATTAAAATTTTAAAGCACATGCTGCATTAATTTAAATATTAATTAATAAACAATTTTTTAAATAAGACAGTGAACATCAGCCGGTCAGTGTCACAATTTTAAAACTCGTTTTAATGTTATCCACCTTGATACGAAAAATTCAACTAATCTATAATCTGCTGCGAAAAATGAATCGGTTAGCCTTAAACTTTGTTTCATCTTAATTATTTATTGTGTAAGAATATATAAAGTAAAATATTTACTAACTCATTGTAGGCATAAGTAGATAAAGAAACGTGACTTAACAGAATTGTCTATTGGGGTATACAGAGCGATTATTAACTTTGTGATAAATCAAAAATGCTCGGACCCGTCGATTAGTAACTTTTATTTGCGCTATTTTCTATTAAAAAAAAATTATACAGGATATCTCAAATTTAAGATATGAGGTTATCGATCATATTTTTTTTTATTCGTAACACAAGTTTTTTAAGCGCACATCAAGTTATACATAACTCATAACTACCTAATTTCAAATGTTTCTTACGTGCCTTTTGCGGGATATTAAATAACAAGATTTTACCTACAAAATAAACCACAACCTAATCATTAAACTGAATAGAAAGTACAAAAGTTTGTCATTTTAATGTTCCTTAAACCATTCCTGGTTTAGAGTCTAATAGCAAAATGTAGCAATTTTCTTTGTTTAGGAAATAATATCTTGCCGGAATTTCAAATCCTCGATCAGATTGCAAAATTTTAAAATACTCCCTAAAAATGCGATACTATGGCCCTATTTCAGAACTTTTCTAGTAAAAATGTGCAGTTTTCTTTTACTTTGGTCCCAAAACCTTTTTTTTTATTTTGAGAGGTGGGTAAAAAAATCTTCGAAAGACGTCTGGGTCGAGAAGGTTATCATATGTGGCCAGATGTGATTTTTACTGACTAAAAAATTTTCCATCCTCTTTCTTCAAAGGCGAGACACATCGGAAACTGCTCACGCATTACTTCGATGTGTTTCCCGGTTTACTTTTCCTTAGTTTTGAATTCTTTTATCTCTTTCTTTGCTTTCAATTATTATCATCCTAATGGTTTGACATGCTTGATTCCACGTTTCTTCGATTTCTATAAGACACTCCATCATGTTTATGTGATCAAAGACAAGTCCTGTTAGCACATTAAACTCCCTTTTTGCATCTTCCCATCTTCTACACTCAAATAGAGTGTGTTGAACATCTTCTTCATTCAGTCATACAGCAGTTGCTTGTATCCGATCGACGAAATCTGTAGAGGTATTATTTGAAACATCCATGACCAGATAGTGCCTGTGTGATATAATAGTCTACGTTTCCATGTTTTTTACTCTTTACATTAAATTTACACTTCTCGATATTAGGAATCAATGAAAATGTCCGCATCGTCCGGCTGTTATCCTATTTTTCCTGCCAACGACGCAGCAGATTTTCCTTGACAGTCTCTTTATCTATTCCGTTTATGTCGCCTTTCTAAAATCTGAAGATCTAAAGGGGGATCCCAGGTATCACACAAACGCCCTCTCGTTCTGTAAGCACTAGACACTCGTATTGCTACTTTTCTCTGGGGCTTCAAGTTTACTCATAAGTTTTTTATTCGTTGCAGCTGTATACCAGGAAGGAGCACCATATAAAATTTGTTAGTGGACCACACTAGAGTATAGCTTACGTCTAAATGACCTAGGGTCCCCTATGTTTGACATTAGGCTTGATAAGGCTGAAGCCGTTTTTGCGCCCTTTTGGATTACTTTATTTATGTGCTCAGCACATAGTCAGTTGGCAATCCAGCCATACTCCTAGATACTTAACCGCCTTACTGGGTCTTATTTCAACGCTTTCCATGTTAAAAGAAATTGACTAAGCTTTCTTCTTTTCGTCAGTAGGTGTCTAGCTTGCATCCAGTTTGATACTCGTTGAAGTCCTGTATTGGCATTGTTCATTTGGATGTCTGCGCTCCTCGCAACAACGACCATAGCCATATCGTCCGCAAAACCAATTAACTCTGTCCCACCCGGCATTTCCAGTTCAAATAAGTCATCGTACAGAATATTCCACAGAGTCGGTGCTACAAGGGATCCCTGAGAAACACTACTATTTACGCTGAGAGTCTTTGCCTCTCCACTGCTCTCAAGAAGTATGTTTCTATCTAAAAGATGCGATGCTACTATGTTAATTAAGCTCTTTGCGATCCCTTTGCTTCCCACCTTATCTAGGATCAATTGCCACGATGCGCTGTTGAAAGCATTTTTGACATCAATTGTAATTATCTCGCTAATCTCGCACAATCTACGGTGGGTGTGAGAGTAGTCTTCGGAACTCCTAGCTATATCGAAGACTCGATTGATGGCATCCACGGTCTGCCTACTTTTATTAAAACCATACGGTCGGTTGGAGAGGCCTCCGATGCGTTAGTTCCTTTTGAAGCCGGTCGAGTATGAGGTGTGTTCGTAGAGTTTGCCTTCCACATCCAACAAACATATCGGTCTGTATGACGAAGAATTTTCCAGAGGTTTATCTCCTTTTTTAAAAAGCAACAGATTAGCTTTTTTCCATTCTGTTGGATATTCAGCCCTTCTGGCTAAGCTATTGTAAAGATTCAGGTTTTCTTTCTGTTAGGGCTTTGATTATTTCCGCAGGCACGCCTGCGGGCTCCGGCGCCTTATTGGTTTTAATTTTCCTATTAGCCGCTTGTAGTTCTTCTAAAGAAAAGTTAAGGAACTTATAATCATAATCACGCTCAAACACCAGTGAGTCATGTACAGGAAATAGGTGTTCAACCACCTTTTCCATTGTTGGTATGGTTAGATTAATTTTTTGGAGGAAAACCGAGTAGCCCTTTCATCACGATCTTATAGCCGTCAGCCCAAATATCGTTATCCAATTCATTGCAGAGTTTTTTCCAGTGCTCGCTTCTTTATGTCTTTTCTTAGTTTTTTTTCCTGCTGCAGTTAGTCAGTCAGTAGGTTGAATCATCTCGTATAAAAGACACACATTTGTGAGGTAGGCCGGAACTTGGCCTGGCGTCTAGATACTATCTAAAAAATGCGCAAAAAATACGGGTTTGAGCGTTTTTCCCAAAAGTTATTCCTTAAATTTTTATCCACTACTTTATGGACGTACAGTATATGAAGAAATTATAATAGTTTTACTCTAACATGTACTGATGCCCTAAAAATATTACATTGATTAGGTAACTGTAACCTAAAGCCATAATGACAATAAACACTATTTCTCATTATTTCTTTATAAGATAATGTTGTGTAACATACAAAATAAAGCTCAGATCTGGGCGGTAAGCCATAAAACAACACAACAATACCCATTATTTATTATTACTATTCACAGATATTTGCATAAATTATTACCTATCACTTGACATTTTAAGTAAACAAAAAAATCATTTGGAAACTTTTATATTCAAAGATGTTGGAGAACTTGACACACATTTAAAATGCTAAAATTGAGAGTATCATTACACAATGGGTCATACACTTCCTCGGGGTAGTCATTAATTGTACGGGTATTATTAAAAATGTTCACAAATATGCATTATTTCGGTCGATTAATTTTGCCTCAAGTATACCATCCGCTAATATTATACGTTTCTTCCTTTCAGTCATTTGGTTAATTATAAAATTTGGACCTTGAAAAGACTATTATTATTTATTAAATTTAGGAAGTTTAGTTCATTAGTCCAGTAAATGAAGGGGCAAAGCTGTAAATAAATCTGTACAGTTTTCCCTTGTGGTGCAATTCTTAGGTCTTCGGGGATGCTTTCGACCGAAAAAAAGTTTATCAACATTAACAGGTGGGAAAGGGCTGAAAATGGCCCCTCGAGGGCCGAAAAATGGGTTTCCGCTAATATCTGCCAAAAAATGCGAATTGGAGAATTTTTGTTTAGACAAAAAAATGAAGATCGCCTTGCAGTCTACAAAAATGGTTCTTATAACTTTTTTCGAAAAATGGATAGTTTTCGAGATAACGGGACCCAAAAGTCTCCTCATTTTAGCTGCCGCTTTACTGCTAGAATGCCGCTATCTTCATGGATTCACTTATAAGCGGGCGGACGAATTGTTCCATTACGGGCAATAACGTACATTTTTTAATCATTCAAAGTTCATCGGAATAGGAAAACCCGTATCTATCATTGCTATGAGTTTGGGTCCATTCTGATTTTTGTAGAATATTAAAAAAAGCGGTCAAAGTTTTTTTTTGTAAGAGTGAAGTTATCCATAAAAGGCCAGCCATAAAATCTTCTCGATGGTGCAGATTGTGCCGCCCGGCCTACTACCTAATTCCAGGCCAGTTTTTTAAACAAATTAGAATAAAAATATATTTTTATAGAAAAATTAATATTTATAGAGGGTGTCCCTAAAAGGTCTGTACAATGTAAATTTTGTCAAAAAATTATGTTAATTTTAGACATAAAATACTTAAAGATGTTGTTTTAAAAATAAAATAAACGCAAAGAAAAAACAATATTAAAAAAAATTGTTTAAAAAAAACTACTTAAAAATTTGTCGTTTTAAAGTTTCCTTTCCGCTAAAAAGCCTTGCAAAATTGAGAAAAAAAATAAATCATATAAAAAATGACGTTTTTTTAAAGTTTGACAGCTAAGACTAAAAATATGGAAATGTTCTTTTAAACCTAAAGAACTAAATGGCGTCTACTGTGAGTGCTGGCAAGTCTCGCAAAATTAAGAAAAAAAAATCATATAAAAAATGACGTTTTTTAAGGTTTGACAGCTAAGACCTTCTTGTGTTGCTTCCAAAAAAATATAGAAATGTTCTTTTAAACCTAAAGAACTAAATGGCGTCTACTGTGAGTGCTGGCAAGTCTCGCAAAATTAAGAAAAAAATAAATCATATAAAAAATGACGTTTTTTTAAGGTTTGACAGCTAAGACCTTCTTGTGTTGCTTCCAAAAAAATATAGAAATGTTCTTTTAAACCTAAAGAACTAAATGGTGTCTACTGTAAGTGCTGGCAAGCCTCGGAAAATTGAGAAAAAAATAAATCATATAAAAATGACGTTTTTAAAGTTTAAACCAAGACCTTCTTGTGTTGCTTCCAAAAAATATAGAATGTTCTTTTAAACCTAAGAACTAAATGCGTTACTGTAGTGTGGCAACCTGCAAAATTGAGAAAAAAAAAATATAAAAATGACGTTTTTTAAGTTTGAACGCTAAACCCTAAATGTTGCTTCCAAAAATATAGAAATGTTCTTTGAAACCTAAGAACTAAATGGTCTACTGTAAGTGCTGCAAGCCTCAAAATTAGAAAAAATAACATCATATAAAAATGAGTTTTTTTAAAGTTTGACAGCTAAGACCTTCTTGTGTTGCTTCCAAAAAATATATAAATGTTCTTTTAAACCTAAAGAACTAAATGGCGTCTACTGTGAGTGCTGGCAAGCCTGCAAAATTGAGAAAAAAATAAATCATAAAAATGATTTTTTTAAAGTTTGACAGCTAAGACCTTCTTGTGTTGCTTCCAAAAAAATATTGAAATGTTCTTTTAAACCTAAAGAACTAAATGGCGTCTAATATGAGTGCTGACAAGCCTCGCAAAATTGAGAAAAAATAAATCATAAAAAATGACGTTTTTTTAAAGTTTGACAGCCAAGACCTTCTTGTGTTAAGTTAAATATAGAAATTTCTTTTAGGCTAAAGAACTAAATTCTACTGTGAGTGCTGGAAACCTCGCAAAATTGAGAACAAAAAAAATCGTAAAATGACGTTGTTTAAAGTTTGACAGCAAGACCTTCTGTGTTGTTCAAAAATAAGAAATTTATTTTTTAACCTAAAAACAAATGGTTCTATGAGTGCTGGCAAGCACCGAAAATTGAAAAAATAAATCAAAATGACGTTTTTTTAAAGTTTGACACAAGACTTTTCTTGTTCCAAAATATAGAAATGTTTTAAAGCCAAACAAGAACGTTTCTGTAGTGTCAAACTAAAAAAAAGTCATATTTAAAATTTCATTTTTTTAAAGTTTGCAGCTAGCCCTTGTGTTGCTTCAAAAAAATATAGTAATCTTTAACTAAAGAACACTTTCCATGAGTGCTGGCAACCCCAAATTAAAATTTAAAACATTAAAATGACGTTTTTTTATATGAAGACCTTCTTGTGTGTTCCAAAAATTTCTCGGGTCAAATTTGGCAAGCCTCAGAAAATAAATCTTTAAAAATGACGTTTTTTAAGTTTGAAGCAAACCTTCTTTTTTTGCAAAGAACAATGGAAATGTTTATTTCAAACCTAAAGAATAAACGTCATTTTTTATATGATTTATTTTTTCTCAATTTTGCGAGGCTTGCCAGCACTCACAGTAGACGCCATTTAGTTCTTTAGGTTTAAAAGAACATTTCTATATTTTTTGGAAGCAACAAAGAGGTCTTAGCTGTCAAACTTAAAAACTCATTTTTATATGATTTTTTTTTTTTTCTCAATTTTGCGAGGCTTGCCAGCACTCACAGTAGACGCCTATTTAGTTCTTTTAGGTTTAAAAGAACATTTCTATATAATTTTGGAACAACACAAGAAGTCTTAGCTGTCAAACTTTAAAAACGTCATTTTTTATTGATTTTTTTTTTTCTAATTTTGCAAGGCTTGCCAGCACTCACAGTAAACGTTATTTAGTTCTTTAGGTTTAAAAGAACATTTCTATTTTTTGAACATACAGAGTCTTAGTTCAACTTTAAACGTCATTTATTGATTTTTTTTCTAATTTTGCCAGGCTTGCCAGCACTCACAGTAGACGCCATTTAGTTCTTTAGGTTTAAAAGAACATTTCCATATTTTTTTGAAGCAACACAAGAAGGTCTTAGCTGTCAAACTTTAAAAAAACGTCATTTTTATATGATTTTTTTTTTCTCAATTTTGCAAGGCTTTTTAGCGGAAAGGAAACTTTAAAACGACAAATTTTTCAAGTAGTTTATTTTTAAACAATTTTTTTAATATTGTTTTTTTCTTTGCGTTTATTTTATTTTTAAAACAACATCTTTAAGTATTTTATGTCTAAAATTAACATAATTTTTTGACAAAATTTACATTGTACAGACCTTTTAGGGACACCCTCTATAAATAGTAATTTTTCTATAAAAATATATTTTTATTCTAATTTGTTTAAAAAACTGGCCTGGAATTAGGTAGTAGGCCGGGCAGCACAATCTGCACCATCGAGAAGATTTTATGGCTGGCCTTTTATGGATAACTTCACTCTAACTTTTTTTTTCACAATATTTTGAGAGTATCTTATTAATTTATTGATATTTAAAAAAAAATGGTTTAGGTGCGTACAGACCGGGCCAAGGAACGCCAACGAATGAGATTCGGCGATGGATATCAAATGTTCGTTGGCCTTCGAAAAACCGTCCATATTGCATTCGCTGTCTGAGCAAACGTTCGTTGGACACGAAACCGCAAAAATGGATGCGCGATTCCAGAGACGTGGCTTTTCTCTATATAAATCTATTAATAGAAATAGGTCGTCATTGGACCACTCTTTTTTTATTCATATTTGGAAAATAAAATTTTAATTCCAAAAAAACACGTGCATTGACTGCACCGGAGATTTAAACTAAACGCTTTCATAGCTCGTTCGTTAGTGATGAGCAAAGCAAGACCAAGACCAAGACCGGGCTAGTCTTGTTTTGGTCTTGGTCTTGCAAGTCTGGTCTTGGTCTTGCAAGTCAAAAGCAAGTCTTGGTCTTGGTCTTGGTCTTGCACAACCCGGTCTTGGTCTTGCTGCAAGAGTCTTGCTGGTCTTGCTTTTTTTAGAAGTAATAATTTAAACTAAGTAATCTTGAATAATATGTTTTTTTTAATACCTAAAGATAAATAAAGATGAAGACTATATTTTTTGCTTTAAAATTTTAAAATATACAAATTTTAATCTTACACGTACATTTGAATTATTTAATTAAAAAGCATATTTTAAATATGGCGCTTCATTTTTAGTTGTGAAATTTCCGTGAAAATGATTCTGATATGTAAACATTGGTTTGTGATTTAAAAAAAAGTTATTCACGAAACTTTTCAGTTCATATGAACTTTTTACCTTCAAATTAGTCAAACTTTTGCCGTACAAAGTTTGTACACATGCTTTATAAACAAATAAAGCTCGATTCTCCGAAACCGTTTATAATGGTGAGAAGCTGAACATACAAACATGATAGAAAAAAGGGCCTAAAATGTGAAATTATTTTCTATTTCAGAATTTTCCGAAGAATCCACTGCCACTCACTTATTTTTAGCTTTTAACCTAAAATAAAAAATGTATGCCAAAAATCAATTTAAGAAAAATCGCCACCCTGTATATTATGCTGGAAATTGTTGAACTGTCATATAGAAACAATATCGACGTAGATGGTTTTTAAATATTATTTACGGTTTTGAAAAAAATGACGTCATCATTATTTTTTGGCATTGTTTTGACGTTTTCATCTAAACTGAAAGTAATATTTAAAATCCATTTATATAAAAAAGTATTTCTATATGAAATGACAAATATATTTTTTTATTAATCCATTACTTTTATATTTATATCTTGGTTTTAAAAAGTAATCTAATGGTGCCACTTTTTACAGTGTGGAACAAAAATAATGTATTTCTGGGTTTCGGAAATTTTTGATCCAGCCTGTAAGTGACATCACTAGATAGCTAATTTAAAAAATCATTAGGAATATAAAAGTAATTTTTAGCTTCTATAACTTTTGTACCCCTGGTTATTCTCTATCGTGAACGGTTTCGGAGATATCGAGCTTTGTCGGACCATTGGGTCACAATCTTATTATTTTTGAAACATGTTATTAAATTTACTCGTTATCGTTATTAGAGCACTGTATAAAAGAACAAAGTAATCGATTTAATTATTATTTTATTAAAGAAACTTGTTACTCATTAAATAATCGCCTTATTGGCGGTTCTCGACACATATTTTTTCATGTCTGTATGAAATACTTCTGTATATTGAATATGAAAATTGCATATTATAATATTTAAAAAAAAGGAGCAGAAGTGCAAGAGTCTTGCAGGTCGGTCTTGGTCTTGCATGGTCTTGCACTCCTCGGTCTTGGTCTTGCACACCCCAGTCTTGGTCTTGCAAGCGAAAAGGAGGTCTTGGTCTTGGTCTCGGTCTTGGTCTTGCTGCAAGACCAAGACCAAGACCGCAAGACCAAGACCGGTCTCGCTCATCACTATCGTTCGTTCGTTGGCTGAACCGTCCACACCGCATTCGCCGATTCCCTCTTTTTCTTTTGATGTTACCGACACTACGGATTGCAAGCGAACGCCAACGAACATTCGTTGGCCTTCGCTGAACCGTCCAAACTGAACAAAACTTCTTCGAACGAACCCATTCGTTGGCGTTCGTTGGTCCGGTCTGTACGCACCATTTGTTATTATCATTTCTTTTGTATAATAAGACCTTAGCAAGGGTTCAATGATCCCAGAATAATTCATTCACCATCTTTCTTGCGTTTTGATAAAAAAATTCCGTTTCCGGAGTTCTAGAAAATCTGTAGAATAAACGCGAATCAAAAACTCATCTATTGAAATGCTTTTCAATGCACATTATTTAAAAGCTTTTATTTTTTTAATAAAGTCCGATAATTTTTCAAAATTCAGAAAAATTCATCGCACCAGTCACTCGCGGTAAGAAACTACCACATCTATCCAGTGTGGAATTTAATGGGTTTTTCGACGGCCGTTTTTGCCAAAAATATTAGTACCTACAAAAATGGTAAGGACCATTTTTGTAGGTTTCGAGGTGATCTTTATTATTTGTTTTTAATTCGCATATTTGTTTTTAATTCGCATATTTTGGCAGATATTCGCGGGAAACTCATTTTTCTGACTTTGGGGGGGCATTTTCAGCAGGTTCCCACGTCGAAAACGTGATAAACTTTTTTTCGCTCGAAAGCATCCTCGAAGACCTAAGAATTTCGCCACAAATAAAAACGGTACAGATTTATTTACAGCTTTGGGTACTTTCAGGTCTTCAGTTACTGGACTATAAGTTAAAACGCTCATTTTAGGACTGGTTAGGAAAAAAATTCTGCCTAAATTATGGTTAAATGTTAATAAAACTGCATACAAGAAGAGTTACCAAATTGCAGTAATAAATATTTTTCTTTCAGGTTTTTGATCTAGTTACGACGTGTCAAATTCTGTCTATAATTGGAACAGCAATAGGTAGTACCGTACTTATATCAGACCAAAGTATGTCTAAGATGATAGAATTAACAACAAAACAGCCATATTGTAACGTACATACGGATAGGTAAATCACATTATTTATTTTTAGTTTAAATTTAAAGCCAAAAATACAATGATTGTAACTCAAATTTTCATTATTATAAGAATTATACCATTTAGAATACAGGGTGTAAAAAGAATGATGCTCACGATTTTAATGGGCGATAGTAAAGCTCAAAACAAGTAAAAAAGTTTATACGACATATGTATCAAAATAAAAAAAAAATATTGATTTACTAATAATGTATGTCCTTTACCCTTTTTAAGTCACTTATGCTGCATTTACAATGCAATTCGAACTCCAAGTTGAGTTGAAATTGGCTTGCTTGTCATATGGTGGCAGCACGTTAGCATTTACAATTGGAAAAATTCGAAGTCCACTTCGCATTTTGCCAAGCTGCTTGCCAACGACAAGCAAAAATTTCAAACTGTACAAATTTGTAGGTTAGATTTAATTATTTTGGAGATTTCGTTCTAATGTATTTTCGTTATTTAATATAAATTATTACGATAACTTGAGCGATGATGATATTGAAACTGATCGGGTTTTCCGGGATTTTTTTTCTGCAAATTTTGAATAATGGAATGGCAACCTGTACAGCAGCCGATCCCAATTTTACAATTTTTTTCTTATTATAATTTATGCTTTACAGAAAAAAATGACGAACAACTTGAAAATTAACCACACGGAATAAAAACAAACAATCATAAAGATCATAACCACAAAATACGAAAGGAAAAATCATAACCTAAAAATTTCTCATTGTAAATGACAAATTTTAAAATTTTACTTGGACTTGGAATTGCATTGTAAATGCAGCATTAAATGCTAAAATCAAATCTTGAAAATTTTTGCTTGCTTAAGATATAAGGAGGAAAAACAAAAAAAATGTCAAATTTCAGAATGACCCTTTATTTTTTTAGTTAAAAGATATACAGAAAAATGTTTTTTACAAAAGTTTATTTTTAATGATTGTTGAATAATCTGCCGTTTATAGAATAAGTATACGGGGTCAGGTACAAAAAGTTATCGGACCTAACCTCATTTTCTTTAATGGAACACCCTGTATATTTTAATCTAAAATACAGCATATAAAATTATCCTTTCCAAAATATAACACACCATGGATAATATCTGTTTTCTATGCGATTTATTTAAACTTCATTATTTTTAACCACATTAGGCTATGAAACAAAAGCTAATATCCTAGAAACAAAACTATGTTAACATTGTAGTTGAAAAGACATTACACAATATATTGTAACATATAAATAGAACAAATATTTGGTACAAGAAAGTAAATTTAAAAACTATAGAAACTTTAAAACGAATTTAGTTAGGGAGTCACACTGTATAGACTTTGGTACAGATAAGCAGATCAGTAATAAAAATATCACAAGTTCCACTAGAATGTAAATAATTTTAATTTTTTTTTAGGGGTGACATTAGAAATATGCTACTGGCTGCGGATTCTGCGAGGGTACGTCAAATGTCTGATGATGCCATACAAAAATTAGAAGCTATCTGTCAAAATAAACGAGAACTAATTGAAAAGCAAGGGGGGTTTATTTATCCAGGAACTAAATGGTGTGGACCAGGTATTTTATTATTACTAATTTTCTGGGACAGAAATAGTAAATAAGAGACGTTTGTGATCAGTAAAATAGGAGTTTGTTTTCAATTTACTGTATACAGTGTGGGCCATCTTGGCGATGCATGTATTGGGATCACAGAAACCAAAAACTACGAAAGATTAAAAAAATGGTTAAATTGACAAAGTTTTAAAGAATTTTGTTACTAATTTAAAGACGCCTTTTTGGTTCTCGACATATTTTGAAAAAACTGAAATGTGGCATAGGTATTTTATAAAGCTCTGTAATTTCCTTGTTTCCGACTGTTTTAAAAATGTGTAAAAATATTTTCAAAGCAACTTATTATGTAGAAAACACGACGGTTCGGCTATTCTAAATCATCATCAACTTCATTTTTTCTTATGGACGCCAAATTCGACTTTTGTATTTTTATACGAAACCTCTTTTAATTATTGTCTAACAAGTTTATACTTCCTAAAAAAACTTTCCAATTTTAAATAAGCTGAGTTTATTTTAGTACGCCAGATATTACACCTTAGGATTTCTTTCTATTAAAAACGAAATTTCAGGTTTAAACATCCCCAAACGTTGGCAGAACTCAAAGAGAGAGCTCGAGAAGTTTTTGCTAATATGTAAGGTATGTTTGATATTCAGAAATCGTGTTTATACTATTTTACACTTTTTGTACACACCTAATCCTAAAATACACCTTTAATAAGAGTGCTTACGTAAAAAAGTGTTAAATAGTGTACACTATTTTTGAATAACAAAGAAACCTGTAATATCAGAAATACAGTTCGCATTGTGACAAGTACCGTTTAATAATTCAAATTGTTTTATTTTTTGTGAGCTTTTGTATGTTTTTAGTCAAAGATTATCAATAGTTTTTTTTTACTTCTTGTGATTACTATATAGCCTTTATTACTTTGGATATTAGACAAGTAATAAATAAACGATCTTGCGATCTGTAACTTGTCTAATTTTTCTTTAATAAGTTTTTTTCTGTAATTTTTTGTAAAATTGATGTATAAGTACAAAGTTCTACTATTCAAAAAAGTTTTGATCAGTAGAATATAAAAATTTAAGTCTGGCATCCCTATTTTTGACGCAACTGTTTGCCAGACCCCTTTAATAGTATATTACATACCAAAGGGGTTTCCCATTACACACGATTTAAAAAAATTACGGTACGAGCGTGAGCGAGTACCGTAATTCGAAAGAGTGTGTAATGGGCTTACCACTTGAGTTGTGTACTATATTTTTTCTAGACTTTATGTTTAGTTTTTTTAAAAAAAAAAAGCAGAAGATTATGTAAACTTTAAGTAACAAAAAATAATAATACAAACATTTGGTTGTCAAGGGATGCTATTTGTTTCATAATTTACTAAATCATTGAAAGTTTTCAAGATTTTGGGGGCTCGCGGCTAATGCGATTGTGGAATTTACGTAAATATATATATATATATATATATATATATATATATATATATATATATATATATATATATATATATATATATATATATATATATATATATATATATATATATATATATATATATATATATATATATATATATATATATATATATATTAATCGTAACTGCCCTTAACAGTTTGGTTTTACAGTATAGTGTTTGTAATTAGAGATTTACTGATAAAGTAGACGGTGTGTAATTAGGTTCTTACTAATATAGGAGTAGAAAAAATATTTATTGTAATGATATATTTTCTATATAAGGTATAGGAAAAAAATTAAACGCCAAACGTCAAAATTTTAGGTTTTTATCCCTCTTTTGAATAAAATTGGACTGGCCTAATAATACTGGACCAAAATCCTGCCAGACCATGATCAAGAAAGTTCTTCGTTGTTAAGTTCGATTTTTTTTTTGTTTTTAACATAATTGATATTAAATTATTATTCTGTGAAATATGTCATATTGTGAAGCTTGTGTTTTTAAGCCATGAATATCTATACTAATTAATTTTTCCATAAAAAAAAAAAAATGTAATGCTTTATATGTTATAAATTTTTTCTTATACCTTAGATAAAAAAAAAATATCATTGCAATAAATATTTTTAGGGTGGTCTGGCAAACAGTTGTGTAAAGAATAGGGGTTCTAGACTTAAATTTTTATATTCTACTGATCAACATTCCTTCGAATAGTAAAATTTTGTACTTATGTCTTATACATCAATTTTATGTAGTAGAAAAAAAATTTAAATGGAAAAGTTATCGATCGCCAGACCGTTAAATTAATATGGATTATCTAGTATGTATTAGTGATGAGCGAGACCGGTCTTGGTCTTGCGGTCTTGGTCTGGTCTTGCAGTAAGACCAAGACCGAGACCAAGACCAAGACCGCCTTCTCGCTTGCAAGACCAAGACCAAGACCGGGGTATGCAAGACCAAGACCAAGACCAAGACCGAGGGGTGCAAGACTACGCAAGACCAAGACCGACCTGCAAGACTCTTGCACTTTTGTCACTTTTTTTTTAAATTATAATTTTTCAATTTTTATATTCAATATACAGAGGTATTTCAAACAGACATGACAAAAAATGTGCCGAGAACTGCCTAAAAGGCGATTATTTTTGAGTAACAGGTTTTTTAATAAAAAATAATAATTAAATCGATCACTTCTTTTTTTTAATAAAATTATCCAAAAACGATAACTAGTAGATTCAAAAACATGTTTCAAAAAATAAGATTGTGACTTAATGGTCCGACAAAGCTCGATATCTCCAAAACCGTTTACGAAGAGAAATACTAAGAGTACAAAAGTTATAGAAGCTGAAAATTACTTACCTATTCCTAATGTTTTTATTTTAATTAGGTATCTAGTGATGCCATTTACTGGGTCAAAATTTCCAAAATCCAGGAAAACATTATTTTTGTGCCACACTGTAAGAAGTGGCATCATTAGATTGCTCCTTTAAACTAAGATATAAATGTAAAAGTGATGGCTTAATAAAAAATATATTTAAATATATTTGTCATTTTATATAGGAATACTTTTTATATAAATGGATTTTAAATTTCACTTCCGGTTTAGACGCAAAAGTCAAAACAATGCCAAAAGTATAATGATGACGTCATTTTTGTCAAAACCGAAAATGATATATAAAAAACCATCTACGTCGACATTGTACCTATTGACAGTTCAAAATTTCCAGCATAATATGGGAAGCGATTTTTTTAAATTAATTTTTTGCTATAAATTTTGTATTTTAGGTTAAAAGCTAAAAATGAGGTGTTTTCTGAGGGTAGTGTATTTTTTTTAAAAATTCTGAAATAGAGAATAATTTTACATTTAGCCCTTTTTTCTATAATTTTTGTATATTCAGTTTTTTACCATTATGAACGGTTTCGGATATATCGATCTTTGTCGCACTATCGAGCCACCTTTAACAGAATGTTTAAAAGTATTTTACAAACTTTGTAAGGCAAATTTTCACTAATTTGAACATATTAAGTTTATTTGAACTGAAAAGCTTTTAAATCCTTTTTTTTTGAATTAGAAACCAATGTTTACATATCAGAATTTGTCATGGAAATTTCACATCTGGTTGAAATTAAAAGTTTTTTTTTCTGCCCTCAGAGATCAGTATTGTAATTTTATATGCTTCTTAAAAAAAAAAAATTTAAATAATTCCTATCAAACTAAAATGAAGCGCTATAAATAAATAAACCCCTACATTTAAAATATCCTTTTTAATCAAATAGGAATTTAAATACATGTAAGGTTAAAATTGGTATATTTTAAAATTTTAAAGAAAAAAATATAGTCTCCAGCTTTATTTATTTGTAAGTTTAAAAAAATATATTTTATCAAGATTGCTTAATTTAAATTATTACTACCAAAAAAGCAAGACCAGCAAGACCAAGACCAAGACCGGGTGGTGCAAGACCAAGACCAAGACCTTCTTTTGGCTTGCAAGACCAAGACCAAGACCAGACTTGCAAGACCAAGACCAAGACTAGCCCGGTCTTGGTCTTGGTCTTGCTTTGCTCATCACTAGTATGTTAAAAAATAATAGTTATTTAAGCTTAAATTTAAATTTATTAATTGACAAATCCAACAACAGTCTAAAGGGCCAAAAGGCTGAAATATTACATATTTTTTTACTGAACTAAAAATAAATGTACTTGAAATAAGATTATAAATACTAGGTGTTTAGCTGTTTTTGGCACTTAATTCTAAAACATGATCATAACTTATTTCAACTTGGAATAAAATGTTTATTATACAGTTTTTTTTTTTTAATATTTTTATTTTAGGGGATAAAGCAAATAATTATTCTGACCTCGGTTATCACGTAAAAGAAGACATATGCTGTAGAGAACACGACAACTGTCCTAAATATCTCATGTCAGGAGAATGTCGAGAAGGTATTTGTAATAACTCTCCTTTTACAAGGTAAGATTATAATCAACATCTAAAATTTTGTCTTATAGAGATATCGGTTATTGCCCAAGACGTTTTGTCTGTCTGAGAAAATAGATATAAAAGTTAGCCTAGCCACAGTGTACTCGTGCTGCCACTTACTCCATCACCGCCATCTGACGGTAGGAGGTCCAATATTAAAATACAGAAAATATCACTTCTCGATATCTGTTTAGTCAAATAAATTCAATAAATCAAAAATAAGTTGTTTTTGGAAAGTTGTTTGGCCTCGTCGATTTTTAAATCGAACTCCAAGTTTTTTTAAAATCCAAATGAGATTTTACATAACTGTTCAGTTTTAATTTTAATTAAAAAAATCATCAATAACGCCATATCTCAAATTTGAGACATACTGTATATGAAGAACACTGATAAATAAAACTACTATGTTTTTTTACCACTAAAATATATTCACAATTATTGTTACTGCAGTTTCAACTCAGAGTCATTTTCTATTGTATATATATAGAAAACCAACATTTACAGGTATTACTATCCCCAATGACTCTTGCCACCCTATCCAACATAAACTCGCTGCATACAATTCAATGATACATAGAGCACTCTCTTTGCCTCTCTCTGAAGAAGAGCTACAGAAAGAACTTTGTACCATTGAAAATATTGCAGAATCAAATAAATTCTCCAAACAAACCATAAAGAAATTAATACCCAAAAAAAAAACGCTTAGCTTTTCAATTAATCTATCCAAAAATTAAAGATCAAGAAAATAACCAAAAATATGTATCCTTATCGTATTGCGGCACCCTATCAGAAAAAATAGCCAACACTCTATCCAAACACAATATTAAAGTTGCTTTTAAATCTCAGAACAATATATCGAATATTATTTATAACTCTAAAGATAAACCAACAAATTTAATAAATCAGGAGTTTATAAGTTGAAATGTTCAGAATGTGATGACTTTTATATAGGACCAAGCGGTAGGAGCATAAAACTCGCTATTTAGAACATTTTAGATCATATAGACTACAAAAAACAGACTCTACTTTTGCTAATCATTGTTTAGAACAAAAACACAAATCCCTAATTTAAATAATATCGAAATATTACACTATTCAACCAAGGGCCATAAATTAAACTATCTGGAATCCCTAGAAATATACAAAGGCAATAAAAATAATAATGTACATCTGCTTAATGACCAAACCGAACTTGTATTTTCCCGCTATTTACTGTCGCCAAACCAAATAATAAACTGTTAATTGCTCCGCCGCTTCCTAAGAATATATTTACCACTTAGAGGTATAAATTCACCTTATTTTTGTATTGATACTTTACTCTGAAAAAAATTTTGTTTGAAAATGACTCTGTGAGTTGAAACTGCAGTAACAATAATTGTGAATATATTTTAATGGTAAAAAAACATAGTAGTTTTATTTATCAGTGTTCTTCATGATGATTAATTACCACATAGTAACGGCTAATAGCATCAATTTTTTACATACTGTATAAATATTTATTTCATGGAGAAGAGCGCAATTAAAAATAATAATCGCCAGTTCCAGACATTTTTCGTAATACTAAGTGTCTGCCAACGGATGCTATAATTTCGAATAGTATCCGAAGTAGATGTAAAAAAATAGGCGTTATACACAACAATTTTGTAAAGTTTTGCTACCTTTTACCTGCCCAAGCCACGATGATCCAAACTTCTTGGTAGCCAATCATGCCTACTCCTGTTGGGTATAACATTTTTTTTTTTAATTTTTAGATCCCATTGCGACTGTGATGCTAAATTCAGAAAATGTCTACAAAATGTTAACAGTGAAACAGCCAACACAATTGGTGCCATATTTTTTAACATAATTCAAGTAATTTGTTTTAAGGAGAGGAATCCTTGCTCAGAATGGCAAAAGTAAGAAAAAGCAGAGTCGCAATGAATGTAGATAGGTGTATAAATTTTTAGTTATATTTCACCGATGCATGAAAGTTTTATTATTGCCAGTTCTGATTAGAACTTTGCATGTAACGTAGTATAATTAAACAAACAAGTTTGTTTCATTTACATGCAAATTCTGGATTAATTTCTCCGCTACTTTGTGATTTTAAGTATTTTTTATCGTTGATACATAAAGTAAATTACTTTGTTTCCTATCACTGTATTTTATTAAAAGAGTTACTGCTATTTCGTAGTTTTTGCTACATTTTTAAATTTATTAAATTAAACTATAGGGTACATGTATTTACATTATAATCTATGGGTCAGGGCTGTTTCGTGGCCGATCAAAGTCCACAGAGTTTTATTATGTATTCTCATGTATTTTGACTTGCTGAATTCGAATTTCAAACTTGCCTAAGCGTCGAAAGTGACCAAAATTTGTTTTAAACAATTTAATTCTTTAACACTCTACAGAAAACAATCTATAACCGGTAGTATGTTTAACAACCGTCAATCGATTGTTGATGTCATTAGAAACAATCCAAGGTTTATTAAACAAAAGTAATTTCACCCGATGTTGCAAATTTGGTACAAAAATATAGCAAAATTACGGTATTTTATATTGGGTTAGCTACCAAGTGTTTAGTTGGGAGGAAATTACTGAATATACCGGTGGTGCATGGTCGGGAGGTATAGAAAATCCCATGTAATTTTTAATGGGATCAATTATTGGCTTCCGTAATAATTTAAAAAAAAAATATTGAAGTTTATTGAAGAGCATGCAAATCTACGTCCATGGTAAAAACTTTAGATTATTTTTTTAAATTGTTACTTTATTATTACTTCTTATTATGAACAACAATAAAAATACCAGTTAGTTGTGAATTACCTTTGTCGTTTTGAAATTCAGTGCTTTATCATTATCAAAAAGGCTACCACCGCTCATTGCCCAACGGAACCGCAGCTGACCTTTAGGAAGCTTTATAATACCACTCTCCGATGCATTCCACTATCGCTTGATAGGAAATAATTGACCAAATTTCAGTAAAAACTTAAAATACGGGAAAAAAATAAAGTTATACGTTTCATGTCTCTATACGTTAAAATGTACTATCACTAAGTAACGGATAATTCAATCCAGTATTTGCCTGTAAATTCGGTATCTAGATTCAAAGTTCAGTTTCATTAGTCTCTCTCTGCATTAAGTGCATGTTTTTAGTTGCTTCTATTTTGTTTTTAATTTTTTAGTGAGAATGATATTGACAGCCAAATTCGAGAAAATATGAAATCGTTCTTTAATATTGACCAGTCAAATTGTACTTTAGAATTTAAAAATTCTGGAAGATACGTTTTCAGTAGAGTAAATAGACGACAATGGACATTTAGCCTGAAACGAAAAAAGTTAAATTTAATTAGTATTTTAGCTAAAAAATTTAGGGCTTTTATTTTTATTTAGTAAATAAACTTTATTTATTTTTATTGCATGTTTTTTATTATTTTGAAAACGCTTAATAGATCCTGATATTTACAGTACGAGTAGAGTCCCCCTGTCTATACAAAATCTTAAATGAATATGTGACACCAGCTCATAGTTTCTGAAACAAGCTGGAATGAATATAGTAGAAGAGCTGGTGAACAATTTTGAGTAGGTCCTTAAGGCACTATGACAACTTAGTAATTAATCTTTAGGGATCCCTAAATAAGAAAGTCGGGGTCTGATTGAAGGGTAGCGGACCCCTACCAAGCCTTGCATTTTTAAAAAGTGATTTACAAGTCCCATGCGGGTTCTTAGTAGTAATTTCGGGGTGAAAATAAAAATCCAAGGCTTTTTAACGTACAGGTAAATATATAAAAAATTATATATTAGGAAAAAATTTACTTCAATTAATAATTATTTATTTACTACGTAATTATTTTGTAGGTCACGTGATCTTGCGAGAGCCAATCGCGTTGCAGTAACCTTGAGCGAGAGGTACAGCCGATATACGCTCTCTCTCGCACCTCAAGCTATGCATAGTGCTGTTCACACGCACTTATATGATACTTTCTCGATCATCTGGTAGGTGAAAAATTCCACCAAATTCATCCGTTTTTTGGGATTATTTGTCTTTAAATACCTATATTACACTCCCAAAATCTCATTTTGTAATAGTCTGTTTTTATTTAGACCCGACTAAGTTTGTTTATCTTTCTTTATATATTTCTATTCCTTAAACATCTAACTTAAAGATATAAAAATTAAAAACATTTTTTTAATAAAAAAATTCCCTTTTAAAAAAATGCAAAGGTTAGGACGGGGCCTCTACCCTTCAGCCAGATCTTGACTTTTGTATTTAGGGGTCAAGGACAATTACAAAAATTTTCACTCTGCCTCAAGAACCTACCCAAATTTGCTTACCAGCTCTCGGACTAATAAGGGACCTTTACTTGTTACAGTGATGCCAAAACGAACCATAACTATCGAATTGCCACATAATTTGTCAAAAAAATAATGTTGTACCAAACGATAATTGTTACATAATTTAAGACTTGAATATTACAAATTCACAAGACATTTGAACAAAACAGCAATCCCAAATATTTTCCTACTAAATTTTAATATTCATTAAAGCCAAAACCAAATTATAAATATCCAAGGTGCGTACTTGTCCTCTGCCATTGTGGAATCCACTCTCTTCTAGTGCAACCATATAAACTCCTCAGATGTTGAAAGGGCACTGGACCCTTCCGTGTGGCCTGCTGGGGCATATATATCAAGGTTTTTTCAGAAGAGGAAAACTCTAACGAACAACGGATAATATCCAACCTAGAACTATAAATTTTATTTATAATTGTCAAGCGTTAAATCAAAAAAGCTGATTTAATATCAGCTGAATATTTAGATAATGAAATGTAAAAATTCTTTGTTTTTGTGAAACATGGTGTAATGTAAAAATGTAGCAAGATTAGTTTTCAAAATTTTAATTCGTCTCCAGCTATTGTGACTTTAAACATAGGGGTGGGGGCGTAGGAATTTGGTGCCAAGAGGATGTTAGAGCTACTCCACTTAATCTACCCGTGGATTGCATTGACGGAGACTTTGAAATATGCGGTATTTCTCTCCAAACGACTCAAATACCAAAAAGGTTATTTTAACCATATACCGTGCACCAGGTAGCGATTTTGTCAATTTTTGATAAACTTTATTAGTTTTAAAAATTTATAGTCCATGTCGGGAAATAATTTTAAGGAATTTTAATATTTAAGATTTTGAAAGGGACAGTCGTTTTTATAGCATCTTATGTGATATTTTGAGTAGCTATAATCTTAAATAGTGTTCTAATCCCCCAGAGGGTGCTACACCCTTGACCGTTATTCTGGTATTGAATTGGATTGTGTGGTCTCAGATAATAATATCTCAGATCCAGTCCATTAACATAAAATTGGGTAATTTACTTGCTTTGGATGGGCCAAGAAATGTCACTAAGGGATTTTTTCTGATCAAAATTAAAGGCCTTTTACCGACCTGGATAATGAGAACTGGGAGGCTGTCTTTGGGGAGGGTGATACAAATTCTTTTAATAGATTTCGAATTTTTTGTACTACTTTAACAAGAACTTTCCAGTAAAATTTTTCGCATAATCACAAGAAAAAAGTTGGGTTAATAATATAGTAAAGCAGTCCAGTGCGCAGCTGAAAAACCTTTATCAGCTTAGTAAATTTCAACCAGTACTTAAAAAACAAATTTTTGGCCAAAACCGCTAGAACTTTGGAATACAACAAAAAAAACGTTTTTTGAGATCGTATTGAAAAAGGCAGAAAATAGTGTTAGGGGAAGCATGGAAAGTAGTTGGGAGAAAAAGAAAAGAATAAAGCGAAAGTCCAGAGATTTCCATAAATGGGTATTTGGAGAAAAATCCCAAAAATTCGCTAATATTTTTAATAGTTTTTTTAAAAATGTCCCTTAAAATTTTAACAAAATAGGTGCAAGAAAAAGTATAAACCTTTGCAAATATGTCAAGAACACCTGTTTTTATCTCCATTTGTTGGAGAGAATTAATATCCCGGTAAAGGCGAAATTAAAAATAAATATTCGCCGGATTTGCAAGTTTCGGGTGCAATTTTGGGAGGATTGAGCCTTGGCGGGTTTGACATATATACTAAACCTTACTTTCAACAAGGAAAATTTTTCTCAAATCCTAAAATTAAATAAAATTATTCCCATTTTTAAAAAAGGGAAACATTGAATGAAAAATTTTATAGGCCTGTTGCATTAATATCGGTTTTCTCCAAGCTATTTGAATATGCATTTTGAAAAGACTCGAGCCTTTTCTCCACAAACAAATGTTTTAACACCCTACCGTTTGGTTTTCGTAGAAATAGTTCTACCATGACTGCAATCCACCACCTTTATCTGAATTGGTAAAGCACTTGGGGGGTGGGTGCCCTGGGAATATTTTGCGATCTTAGCAGGGATTTGACTGTGTTGACCTTGAGCTGCTTTTGTGCAAAATGGAGTCCTATGGCGTTAGAGGTCTAGCACTGGACGGCTGTCACTTTTTAAAAAACAGAAGACAGTTTGTGTCAGTCTCTGATGGGGGACATTCGATGTTATTGAAATTGATATGGGGTTCCTCAGGGGTCCGTCTTGGGGCCCGTCTTATTTATATGTTAATTAATGCTAACCCGGGAAATGCAGATTGGTCAATGTCTTTGCGCGGATGATTCAACTTTTATCATCGGCGCCTGCCGGCAAAGGTCTGGAGGATTCCTGTAATGCAGGTATGTGCAGACTAATGGTGGTTTTTGAAAATCTTTGCATTTAAATAGCTCTAAGACAACATATCAGATTTCATGTCCCGCAAAATAAACAATGTTTGGACCTTAATATTAAAATAAACAATGATGTATTGTAGATCAGATTTCCAAATTTTAGGGCCGGATCGAATCTTAACTGGAAAGAACATTAATTCCTTTGCTCTAAATTAAATCAATTATTTTATTTAATTGAAATCTTAAAATGTAGTATCCCTAAGGAAATTATTTCATTTATAATGCCTTGTCCGTATTTTTATGGCATATGTTTGGGCTCTTCCGGCTGCTCAGTCAGTTTTCACTGTCAGAAACGCATTTTGATCATTCTGGGAATCATGAGGACAAGCTCGGTCGCGGTTTAAAGATCTGGGTATACTTACTCTTCCGGGATTTTAACATACGAATGTCAAAATATATCTTTCTGAATATTACAAGAATACCTAAAGCCAGTGATGTGCAAGTCATTTCACCCGATCTGGGGACAGTCTGCGAGTTCCATTCGGGCGATTAAACGTAACAAAAAAGTCGCCAGAATACTTGGGGTTAAAGTATTTAATAAACTACCCGTATATATTAAAGATGAAAAATCTTCACGAGTTTAAAAAACAAATCAAACCTTACTTGATAAGTTTGGAAAGTTATATTTGGATGGTATTTCTCGGCATGATTAATTAATTTTTAATGTAAATTTTGTATAATTTTTTATCCTTATTGTTAAAGTTGGTTTTTAAAGTTTGTGTTTATATACTACCAAGTGTACTGCGTGTTTGTATTTAGAAAATGTAATATTTTTTTGATCTATTGGAAATCCATACATTTATTGTAAATGTTCTGGAAAAATAAATGATTATTATTATTATTATTAAAAACCACATTGCAAACTTAATGGATGCTGGTTCTACCGCATTTGATGTGTATTGTGTTTGCTTTGCAACTTTGTATGGATAATTAAATATTGTTCCGTAGCACCTCGTATAAAAACACAAATCGTCGTTTTACACCTTTTATTTGCAAAATTCGGTCGTCGTTTTAACTCTTGGCAGTCGATTTAACTCATTTCTAAGGTTTATCGCTCTTTTATAACGTGGAAAAGTCCGAAATTATTTGAAATAATTCTTTAAATACAGGATGCAAGAAACGTGCAAAATAGATGACTCTAGCACCATCAAAAACGTTTAAAATGGTCGCCGGAATGAGGAAAAAGTAAGGTAATTTACTCAAATAAATTATCAACCTAAATTTTCTATCTACAACATTTTCAAAGACGTTTTCCAGGAACCTTCACAAGTTGGATAATGAAGAAAACATTTTTTTTTTAAACAATGTAGCACGTTTTGTCTGCTTGGCTTGTTCTAGTAATGTGAAAAAATTCTATTTTCTTTTTTTTCAATGTTTATCACTATAACTTTATTTTTTAAGTATATTTTAAGCCTTTCTTCTAAATAGGTATGTTTTTTATTTAACACTAAAATTTTTTTTTTTTTGTAAAATCAAAACTCATACTTACTTTTTTTTCCTGCTATTGCCAATTTATCCTAGACACGTTTAATATTTGCCGTGTAAATAAAAATTTAATTTTTAAATAATTTTATTTACCATCGCTGATTTATTACTACTTCTGGCAAAAAAATTCATTATCGTAACAAATTTCAAAAACTTTGTGGCAAATTTTGTTTTAAATTTTAGTTTTCTAAAGAAAACTCCACCAGAGAATATAGAGGTTTATATTCTTTGACTCCACCACTTATAATTGACGGCACTTTATTTAAGATGATTGGGTAAAAGATAAAGTAAAAACCATCTTTTTGCCTAATATTATAACAAAACCTCTCCAGCACAAAGAAAATTATGTACTACATAAGAAAATTCCGAACTTTTAAAATATATATTAGTTCTAGAAACTGTAATTATAAAAGAAACGTATTTTTAGAAATGGTTACACAAGAGCAGAATCCGACAAAATATGCGCAAGATGGAACTTTAGACCCTCAGAAAAGTATTTTCCACTGATGCCTATTACGACAAATTAACAGTTACCAACGTGCTGTTTAAAAGAGTTGAAAACAGTCCAAAGGCAGAGCAGTAGTAGTTTTAAATATTTGACAAAAAACAATTTTAGAAAAAAGAAAAATATAAAAAGCAATAAACGCATGTAATTGACCTGAATAGACTAAATAGGGTAAGTAGTAGAGGAGTATGTAAACTGAGGACCAAATTAAAGCAGGTAAAAATTACAGAATTCCCCGAATTCCACAATATTTTAAATTTCTTGTAATTATTAAAATTCCATTTTACTAGAAGAAAGGGTTTTTAAGCTTACATAATCTGAATTTAGTGTATTTTGATGTTAACTAGTATAAACACAAAGTATAAAATGAGTAAATTTGAGTTTATATCAAGTCAGCGCGGCTGAAAATTTTTACTTTTAAATGGCTTTACATATTCAAAAAAAAAAGTTTTAAAAAGTGACCTAATAAATGCAGTGCTAAGATTTTCACTATTTGCGAAGACTCTGTTATTAAGCCCTTAGTTCTGGTCGGTCATGGTTAGTTCTGGTTAGTTAAATCGGCTTTTTATTTTCCAAAATTCAAAACCCCTTAGTTCGGGTCGGTCATGGTTAGTTCTGGTTAGTTAAAGCGGCTTTTTATTTTCCCTAATCATATTCCAGACGTGATAAATCACTAAAAACAATTCTGACATGGCATCTGAAATTTGGTCCTCAGTTTATCGGTGCTTTGGAAAACGGTTAGTTCTCAGTTTACCTACACTTGTTCAGGTACCAAATATTAAATTTAAATTTGGTCCTGAGTACATACGCCCAGTAGTAAGTATAAGACATCCCGGAGTTTGCTATTTTGCAAGCTATTAACACAGTATATTCTATGGTATTATGACTGCACACATGGCTTATTTAAGAACTGTTCCGGCTTAAGCGGAACTATTGAATCGAAACAACTATATGAAATTTCTACCTGAATCAAAAACTTCATGAAATATGTGTCATGGGCTATCCAACTACTAGTTCTGGTTAATTATTTAACTTTTGCCGTGAAAAAAAAAGTCATATATAGCATCTAACTTTTTTTTAGGTATTTTTACCACCTGCGTTAGTTTGTGATACAGCAGTAGATGACAATATTAGATTATTTTCTTCCAGAAGATATATTGTATTTAACTTGAAACAAATAAATATATTTCAATGAGCAAATATGTTATTTTTTCTTAATTCTTAAAAAATGTAATATTTAAATTTTTGGAACCTTCACCAACCTAATCCATATAAAACACCAATCAGTGTTACGCTATAAGCAGAGACATATTTTACCCTTAACTAGTACGGCGTCGTCGGACAGTACTTTAATTGAAAAATTAAAGAGGCGAGTGGGTAAAGGAGTTATGTGACATTATCGACATTATCTAGATTTCTGATATTTATACTGAAAGATATCTGCTTATTCTAACTTATATTTTTTTCGGGATTATCGATAGTTACTTTTCGAGAAATTGGTAAGTATCGATAATCCCTGAAGAACAAAAAATTGAAGATGGGGGCCCAGTAATGAAACGTCAGATGTGAAATCTGAAAGCACTATTAAATAGCTTAAAAAAGTTGCAATGTAAATGGCTAAATTATTTTAAAATCCGTAAAAGGTTCTTCAAAATTTTGGTTTTTCTCAGAAACTCGCCTAGATAAAGTTTGAAAACATCCTGTAAAGTGTGTTCAAACAATATAGTGCCTACAATAAAAGGGGACTGATGGTGATAATAAACTTCTTAGGTAAAAATATCTCAGGTATTGGCAAGTTTGGGTAAAGAATGCAGGTCAGGATTAAATAGAATCGCATATTAAAGGATATTCACAATAAAATTTAATAAAAATTTTAATATAAATTAAATTTACATTAAAATAAAATTTAGTTCAGTTTCACTGTCAGTGTCGTCTACATTATAACAATAAATTATTATTTTATAATAACATTTAAATATCGATATAAAATTTAAATACATATAATAAATTTTGTCAATTAAAATTAAAGCTATAAGGAATATGATATGTTAGTTCAATTTCATATATTTTCAATATATCAATTCAGTTTCACTATCACTATCGTCGTCTACATTAATTATAAGGGGTTCTATGTTAGTATGAAATGCCCTGTATGAATCCTCCACTTTTATAACATGGTTTATTGTTCTTTTCCAACAATCAGCGTCTGGGTCATCTATATTTTGCCGGATTAATGCAATTACAGAAGGACATAATGTAGGTGTATTTTGGGTCCGGACTTTGTTCTTTAGTTTTCTCCACATATGCTCAATCGGGTTGAATACGCAGTAGTAAAGAGGAAGACGAAGAACTGTATGTCCTTTGGATGCTGCAATTGTGTCACATACATATGTCTTCTGTATGTTAAATGCCCTTAGAACCTCTAAAAGTTGCGTTTTTTATATCCTTCTTCAAAGTAAATGTCGTTTTGGAGCATAAATTCCTGGATTTCCGCTTTTGTATTTGAAGAGCCTTCTTCAATTGGCGACTATGGTAACTGGCATTGTCCATATCTATGACACTATGCGGGGGAATATTTGGCAGTAAAGTGTTTTCGAACCAATCTTCGAACATTCGGCTGTAGTATCTTGGTGGTAATCCAACGACGAATCTTGAATGTTCTTCGCCGAAAGTCCCAAACTGTTTGGAATCCAACCATCTTCTGATCCAGCATGAATAATCGTGATCCGTTTTCCTTTGTTCGATGGAGCTTTTGATTGGCATCGCACTGTTCCATCGGTCCATCCTTTTGCCGGCGTATCGTGGGTATCATACCAGGTCTCATCCAAATAGATTATTGGTCTTTGTAGAGACCTGTAATCACTTATGGCAGTCAAATATTCAAAACGCCATTGCCTAATCCGTTGGGATTCCATAATAACTTGCCTTTTGTCAATTTTGCAGTATTTGAAACCTAGTTTGGATAAAAGTGTCCATAGGTTTCCAATTGATATCCTTATCTCAGTGGAGCTCCTTAGTCTTGTTTGCAATGATCTGATAGTAGGCACCAAGTTTTCTTCGTACATACAGTAGATAGTTCTTATCAAATCTTTATCACCGTCATCAGTGGTTCTGGAAACGTTTCGTTTTCGTCTCGGATGAATTGGCCTCGAAATGTGAACTCTCACTGATGATTCCGGTATCCCTGTCAAATCGCTGGTTTCTCTTACAGCAGGAGTAAAAGCCCAACCCCTTTGGACCAGCTTCTGATGAACATGTCTGACGATTTCTTTGGCATCAAGGGATAAAACTCGTCGTCGAACAGGAACAGTAACACAGGGCGCCGCTGTTGCAGTTTCCCAAGGACGAAACATTTTTCACAAAATTATTAAACAGCACAGACTAACTCTCACTACGGAACACAAATATAAATGATTATACTCAACCCAAATTATACAAATACAACGGCGGGCGTAATTTCGGCGGTAATCCCCTCGCCTACCTGGCCAAAGCAAAGGGACCATCTAATGACATAGGTAATTTCGGCCGAGGGTAATGTTTATGGTAGGATTACCTGAGACGTATTAAAGTGGTGGAGTGCGTTGGAGGTGCATCAAGAAAAATTTAAAGTGTTTAGCTAAATTGTATACTGTTGGTGCCGAATTTACAGTAACCAGGAGTAAGTTAACTCACAATCATGAACCAGATCAACGTTCTGGTTAGTTTTTAGCTATAGTTTCTAAGTGTATAATAGTATGCAAGTACCTATATTTTAGTTGTATACATACATTACGTTCTGCTTTTTCTCTACAGCATTTGTCTTTGATTCTGGATTAATAAAAAAACTTGTACCATTTATAGGACATATTTTATTTGGTAATTATTCCGTATCGCTGTTTCGGCTGTTTTAAAAGATTTCTTTTACAGGCTACTTATTTGGATACCATATAATATTAATCCGGTGGGGGAAACTCCAAAAATATGTTTCAATATTTTTTATTAAAAAACTGCCCTAACTAACCAGAACTAACCATGACCGCCCATTCTGACCCTACGGAAATCGGCCAGAAATGGCGGTCATGGTTAGTTCTGGTTAGTTAGGGCAGCTTTTTATTTTTCTATTTATATTTTAATGTCAAAATGCGGGGACGTATTAGAAAAGACCCCGATTTGGAGCTTTTTATTTTCTTATTTATATTTTAATGTGAAAATGCGGGGACGTATTAGAAAAGACCCCGATTTGGCAAACTGCACACTGGAAGTTCTTGTCATCAAGTGGAGTTTTCGCATTATATGAAGAAAATCAATGGTGATTTTAAATTTGAAAATGAAAAAAAAACAAAATATTCAAACATGTTCTTGAAGCTCCCCACCGGATTATTATTATATGGTATCCACATAAGTAGCCTGTAAACTTTAAAAATCTTGTAAAACAGCCGAAACAGCGATACGGAATAATTACCTTTTATTTACCTGCTCCTTTCGGCCGAAAATACTTATCCAAATACAAGAACCGATCCTGTATCAAATTTTGACCATAAACAATAAACCGTGACAGACGATCGCAATAAAAGTGGTTTATTACCAAACAGTCCCCCTTTTATTGTAGGCACTATATTGTGAACACACTTTACCTCCGAGACAAATCAAGTTAGCCGCGATCTGTTTAACCGTTACAGTTGTTTCGAAAATTTGACTCGAGAATATGCCATCAGATTTACTGTAGAGCCGCTTTCCAGCCTGCCGTTTTGTGCACGCAACGAAGCACCTGTGCGCCTATATTCTCCAAGCAGACGTTCCAGCCAAGTTTTTTGACTTTGCGTCCGACGCGCAATAGCTGCTTTCCCCTTTCCCTGAAGGACCTACCTTTCATTTCGTGTTTGAAGCCCAAGAAACGTTTTTAAAGGTTAGGTAAAAGTAAATTCGTTTCATCACGTTCCATGTAGCGTTTAAAGCACGAAGGCTAAAGCCATTAAGCTCATGCGCTTCAAACGCAGAACAGATGGCAGCTGGAAAGCGACTTAGGTCTGCTTGTTATCAAGTACAGTGTAGGACAGGGTCGGAAAGTGTAGGACTAAAAAGTGGAACTAAGTGTAAATAAGTTTCGTATTTGATTTTTATATCAAACGCGTTTTAGACTTATTTCAGAAATTAAAAAATTGGTTTATCGTTGTTTATAAACTAACAAATTTAAGTCTTGTAGTAAAAACGCATCTTCACTACTTCGAGAGTTAGAGTAATTAAGTGAAAACTAGTTTACACCCTAATTTATACCAAACACCAGTAAAATAGTGTACACTATTACTGAATAACAAACAGACCTTCTATCTCTTGTAGTTTTTCTAATACTGTGGAAATCCACCTAAAACGCGCTACCCTACCACAACTTTGACACTCGCTTATCCCCAAATCATCAATAATGTCATATCTCAAATAAGTGTATGTACTTCCATCACAGACTAATGTTTTAACTGGTACAAAATAAGAGTAACAAGAGTAAAAATGAAACTGTTATAAAGAAAAAAATATAACAAAAAGTTTTTGTTGTAGTTTTACTGACATTGCTAACCTAATGAGGTTTATACAGACTGTTGGCAGGGAGCGGAGTGTATGGTGGAGACAGCTCAATCGATTGCAGCGCTCGCTGTGGTTAAATTTTCGTTAAATCATGTTTGATTTAAATGTAAACAATCAGATAAAAATGATGCATAATAGTTGTGTAGTTGAATGTAAGAATACCAAGGAATTTTAAAAGGTTTGGAAGCCCAATGCTATGGCCCATTCGATCAAAAAAATGTCCAGCCCAGTATGAAAATAACTGTCAGAGTTGGCCCCGCCATTCTGCGCAATAAAAAAATTCCACAAATAATTTAATGTGTTGCCTACTTACACACTGATAAATCAGTGTGGTTACCAACACATTATAAATTTTATGAGCCGGAGTACCGTTTTTGGATTATAAAACCCTTATTTTAGTGATTAGTGTTTATTAAATTGTGACTATGATTTTGTGTTTATTGTTTTTACTTATAATATCGTAACAAAATGACTAAAAAGTTTATGGTTTTGTCTTCAAATCCAAGGGTAACATCCCCTCTTTTTAACTTTAGATAAGTATTTTTTAAATAAAATTTGAAAATTTCATAGGAAATATTAGTGAAAAGTAAGGCAATCTTAACTATCTTTTAGATGATTTCCCCAATGTTTGTGTATTTCGGGATTATTAAAAGAAATAAGGTTTACATTTAGGCTTTTATTTCATTTAATAATTTAGTACACTCTTTTAAAGGATCAAAATTTTGTTACGGGCGGGCCAGGCAAATTTTAATATATACAGGTCCCTCTAATTTAATGAAAGTACAATTTTGGTACGGTTTTTGGGGCCTGATTACAAATCTAAAAAAAAAACGGCAATGTTTCGTTTTCGAGATATTCATCATCAAATTAAAAATCAAACTAATTATTTACACTATTCCTTCTTCTTTTTTTCACAAAATTCTTGATTTTTACACTAAATTGGCGCACAATATTTCACAAACCCGTTTAAAAACTTTTTTTTATGTTTATTTTACACCTTTTTTTTCACTTTTATTTTTAAGCAAATATGGCTGCTGTTTTTGAACTTAAAAGTTCGAATTTAATGGAAAAAAAAATGTAAAATATGAAAAATACAAGGTTTTAAAAGGTGTTTATAAAATATCGTGTGCCACTTTATGTAAAAAACAAAAATTTGTAAAAGAGGGAAATATGGGGAAAATGAGGTTGTTTAATTTTCAACTTTGATGATGAGATCTCGAAACAAACTTAAAAAAAAATTTTTTTAGATTTGTAATCAGCGCCCCAAAATATACCAAATTTGATTAAAATCGGAGAGGAGGCAACTTTGAGACAATACCATTTGTTTAAAAATAAATTAGATTTTTGGTTTCTTAATCTTGCATTATAAACTTTTTTAAACTCGACATACTGTACACACCAAATATTTAAGGATACTGTTACAATGGATACTCAGATACCAAAGGTTACTAAACATTTTTAACCACTTTATTCTGTCTCATGAATGTTTTGTTATTAGTGAAAAGTATATGCCTAAAAAGCAGTTATAAAAATTTTCACTTTTTAATTCAAGCAGAATCTTGGATTAGTTAAACTCATTTAATACTTGCCTTTTTTTATCACAAAATTGGTGATAAGTACATAATACTATCATACAAGGTTTGAAATTTATTTTAAAAAAACGTGTTTTAATTTATTTACAAGATTTTTGGGAAATAAAACTTCCCCAAAAAAATCGACCATTTAAATAAAAGGCAGTAAAGTGGCGCCATCTATTCTTTTATTATATCTGATGATATAAAATCTAATATTACACAAAATTTTAAATATTCTATAGTATTCCTTTAATAACCAACAATTTTGTGCAAAAAATAAAAAAAAAAAAGTAAATTTGGAATTTGACATTTGATGATGTCAATTTTATAGATAGTAACAAAAATTATGGAAATCCGGCCCTGACCTACTTTAATTGCGCAAATTCCGCAGCCAACCCCCTATTCCCTTTCACGCCTGGACAATTTTGTTCTGTAATGGGCTTCAATAATTTAAACTTTTGAAGAATACTGACAGAAATAGTAACTGCAAATTTTATACATTTCCAACTGCTAGTTGGAAATTGGAAAAAAGAAAAAATGGATAAATGCACGCGGACAAAAGGTGTTGAATTCAAATTTCCCGCTTTGCCGAACTACTTTCGATTTGACGTAACAAGAAGAAAATCTTACTCGTTTCTTGCCGTGTGTCTTTTCCTGAAGTTTTTTAATGATTTGCGAGTTCTTTTTAATAGACTAAGTAATCAAGGAGTCTGCAGAACTGACTTTAGTATTGTGTAGTCTTCCGTGATTGTGAATAAAGAAAATTACTATAAAGCCTTCAAGAAAGTAAAGTATATATTAGTGTTAAGTATATTGGAAAAGCCCTAGACTCGTAAGCGTATCAGGTGATTTTTTTTTCGGGCAAATT
>JAHBCN010002781.1:0-84974 GCA_019359885.1 Listronotus oregonensis | reverse complement strand
TGGATACTGAATCCGTTTTTAGCCGATTCCTTTCAACATGCTGAAATACCAATAAACATGAAAGAACAACTTATTGAAATATCAAGTGATGGAATGTTCAAGCTGCAATTTTTTCCCAGAACCCGGACGAATTTTGGACCAAAAGATGCAGGAATAGCCTTAGTTGGCGAATGAAGCTGTAAAATGTTTGGTTCCATTTGTAACATCATATTTATGTGAGTTAAGTTTCTCGTCTATGACTGCCATTAAAACAAAAGTGAGAAATCGTCTCGTACTTGAAAACGATATAATTGTGTGTGTCTCAAATACACAGCCTAGATTTGAAAGACTAGTTTCAAAAAAACAGGCGCATGGGTCTCATTAACATTGTAATATTTGACTTTATTTTTTTTTTTTTATTTTTAAGGACTTTTAAGAACTTTTAATATTTAGTTTTTTATGTTTCGTTTGATAATTAATTGTTAATTTTTATTTACGGCTTTATTAAAATAAAAACACATGATTTAACAAAGTAGTGTTTTTGTCTTATTTTGGAAATTTCCGGCGACCCCCCTAGAACCTCATTGCGACCCCCCAGGGGGTCGCGACCCACACTTTGGGAAACACTGCCGGCTAATTAATAACCCAACAACAATACCACAGTTGAAGAACGAAATTAAACGAGTTATTAGTGAAATTGGGCCAGAATTGTGTAAAAATCTATTTGAAAATTACATTTTTACCCAATTCGTGTGTGTTTTATTGGACACCTTTTATATGAGCTATACATTAGAAAACAAACAAATCTTCTAGACAATAAATTATAAAAATTTCATAAATGATAAAAACTATCACGATAAAACATAGATTTTATTACACATTAAAAAATTTAATGCCCCCGAAATTTTATGACAAGTGTCTCATCTTTAATACCATAAACGTTTATTGTTGGACAAATTTCTCACGAACATAAAACATCCATTTGAAGTCTTAAGATTTAAGTATCGACGCCCTGCCTCATTGACCTTTTATAATTGCTGTCATATCAACGTTTTATGGTTAATTAAGTGGTGTTAACTGATTTATTGATTTGTTTTGATCTCGTAACGTATTTCTTTGTTTATTGATATTTATGCTTTGTTCATATAAATTCAGGAGGTAGTTATTCATATTATTTAAAAAATTTGTTTTTTACAGGGTGTTCCATTTGCAACACTTTCTTAGGGTTCTTCCGTAATTCTTGGTGCTATCAAAGAAGTAATATAGGCGTCATGTGCTCTTTTTGGGTCAAACCTAAAATGGTAAAATTAAAACTTGAACATTTTTGCTTGCTTAAGAGGTTCGGGGGAAAAATTAAAAATTGTCAATTTCAGATTGTCACTATATTTTCTTAGTTAAAAGTGATACAGAAAAATGTTTTATAAGTTTCTTAATAATGATTGCTGAATAATCTACAGTTTTCAAAATAAGGGTCAGGTAAAAAAGTTATCGGATCTAACCTCATTTATGATATAGACCACCCTGTATATTTTAATCTAAAAAGATAGCATATTAAATTTTTTATTAAAAAACTATTTAACACTCCATGGATAATATGAGTTTTATATGCGATTTATTCAAACGTTATTACTTTAAACCAGGGGTCTCCAAACTTTCCAGCCTTAGGGCCATACTGATTACTCCAGTAAGTTCCGAGGGCCAAAACCATATTATCATTGTTGCCGGTGGTAAGAAGTGAAATAGTCCACTGATGAAAAAAAAAGTCCGAAAAAGTACACAACGTTTAAAAAGGCTGCAAATCGGACTAAAGTCCGCAAAACGGCAACACTGCATATTATTAATTTTCCTGTCATTATCTGTAATTTCTAGATTAGTCGTAGAGTACGAGCCATGAGGAGTAACGTGACACGACATCTGGTGGACACAAGCGGAAATAGGTAGTACCTTCTATCGCTAACAGATGGCGCTAATAGCACGTACAGAATAATCTCGTTGGTTCGAGAAAGTTCTGGAGTCTTCCACTCACTTCTAGATGGCAGTAATTGGAATATATAAGAAGGCTAGTGGCGCAACCACAAGTCAGTTCCTATGACACTGTTGTTAAATAAAATATTGCATACCTCCTTAAAACGTGTTTGTGCGTGTTTAAGTTTAAGACATCTTTATAACAGTATTTTGATTTGAATTGTTGCTTTTGTGTGTGAATTAGTAGTATGGAAAAGAAGCGAAAAATTGATAGTGAATGCAGAAAATTCAAAGATCAGTGGAACATTCAGTATTTCGTAATTGAGTCCAGTAACAAGGCGCTATGTTTGATTTGCAATGAAAGCATAGCCGTTCTCAAAGAATATAACATTAAACGTCATTATGAAACAAAACATTTTCAAAATTACTCAAAATATACAGGAAGTTTGCGGACAGAAAAATTCGAAGCTATGCAGCGCGGATTGAAATCGCAGCAATCTTAATTTACAAAACTCAAAACTGAACAAGAGGCTGCAACTCGTGCCAGCTTTGTGTGGCTCTTGAAATTGCAAAACGTGGAAAACCATTCACCGATGGAGAAATGATCAAAGAATGCATTGCAGTAGCCGAAGAAATGTGCCCTGAAAAGGTAAATTTATTAAAAACTGTCAGTATGTCAGCAAACACTGTGGCTCGAAGGGTAGAAAACATCGCTGAAAATATATCCTCTCAACTGTTCGACAAAAATGGACATTTTGAGTGGTTTTCTTTGGCCTTGGATGAGTCAACGGATGTGTCAGATACTGCTCAGGTGTTGATTTATATTCGAGGAGTAGATAAAAGCTATGAAGTGCACGAAGAACTTCTTGATATGTATAGTATTCATGGCACAACTACTGGTACAGATATTTTTAAAGGAGTTGAAATGGCCATTAATCAAAAGAACCTTCGATGGAAAAACTTGAAATGTATTACAACTGATGGAGGCAAAAACATGAGTGGGAAAGATAAAGGAGTGGTCGCTCTTGTGTCAAAGGCTGTAGAAAATGACGGTGGTTCAAAACCATTAGTCTTACATTGTATCATTCATCAACAGTCTTTGTGCGGAAAATGTTTGGATATGTCTGACGTTCTGAAACCAGTCATATCAACTGTTAATTTTATCAGATCTTTATGGGCTGAATCACCGACAATTCCGACAATTTATTGAAGAGATTGGAGAAACTGACTTACCTTATCATACTGCCGTACGCTGGCTTAGTTGTGGGAAAGTCCTTCAGCGCTTTTTGAACTTCGAGCAGTGATCGAAATTTTTTTGAATGAAAAGCATCGCCCTCTTACTGAATTACAAAACAACGCATGGCTGTGGAAGTTAGCATTCTATGTTGATTTGACAAAACATGTGAACGAACTGAATTTGGGATTGCAAGGAGAAAACCAGCATCTTCCTGATTTATACACTAATATCAAATCATTCCGGAAGAAATTGAGACTGTTTCAATCACACTACGAAGTAAATGTTTTTCACATTTTAAAACATGTGAAATATTCAGCCACACTACTGAGACTGAGTTTCCTATCGATTTTGCAATCGAAACTTTGAGTGCTTTGAAGATAAATTTTGATACTCGTTTCTCGGACTTTGATGCCATTGCGAATCAAATTAAGATTTTTCAGAATCCTTTTGATACTGACATTGAAACCCTAGCCCCGGAACTTCAAATGGAAATGATTGATCTACAATGCAGTGATATAATTAAGAACAAATATCAAAACTCATCTTTGTTGGAATTTTATAAGAGTCTTCCACTGACACAATTTGATAATTTGCATAAATTTGCTCGTGGTCTGTTTTCTGTTTTTGGTACTACTTATTTGTGTGAGACAACCTTTTCCAAAATGAAGTACACAAAAAATGTTTACAGATCGAAATTAACTGATGAGCATCTTAAATCTCTTTTAATAATTGGTACAAGTAAAATTAGTCCACAACTACAAACTATTGTCAGTGGAAAATCTCAATTACATAAATCTTATTAGTATTTCATATGTCATTATGTTTGTTATAAGTTATGTGATTATTTAAAATGTATAAAATGTTAGTTGGATTCATTTCAATAATTTGTTAGTTATTATACACTGAAGTTAAATTTTCTGCATATTATACATGTCTTTACTCATTACAATTTTGTGTTTCTTTATCCAACTTATCACAAAAACAATAACAATAAGCCTATAAGAATGTTATGAGTTAGCGGAGTTAGCCCATGACCATATCAATGTAGATGTAATATTAATAATTATTCAACATAAAATTAGAATACTTCAGTAAACTAAATTTAATTTACTATAAAAATTATTTGTTCTCTAAAAGGAGTTTTCAAGTGTGCTAGCTCTCCGCGGGCCGGACAAAATCTGTCCGCGGGCCGGATGTGGCCCTCGGGCCGTAGTTTGGAGACCCCTGCTTTAAACCACAGTAGGCTATAAACCCAAAAGCTAATATCCTAGAAATATAACTATGTTAACATTCTTATTGTTACTAACATTTACCGTTAAAGTAATTTTTACATATTTATTTGTTTAAATGACTAATCAATAATTTAAAAATTTGATATGATATCAGATTATATTAAACTAATATTTACTTCGCTATCCGAAAAGACGACATTCAATACTTATGATAACGAAAACAAGGAAAATGAAGGAATAAGCGTGTTACAATTTGTTAAGGCCCATTATCAAGTAAGAATGGTATATCATGGAGATATCCTACAAAAGTGTAGAAAATGGTTGGTTTGAAAGGAAAGGAACCTCTGCAGACCACAGGTTTTATACTCTGGGGATGAAGAAACAAACAAAGTTGGAAGCTCGGGCATTATGATCAAAGATAGTTTGATTGAATATAAAAATAATTGAGACATTTTAACAGGACCAAGACACGTTTTAATGAAAATCCGTAATGTATATTTAAGTCAGATTTTCGACGTGTTTTCCATGGAAACACCTAGACTTTAATCCACTTAAAATTTTTAGTTTTTTTTTTAATTAATAAACTATTTTTGATCTAAAGTAAAGGCTAAATTCCTATCCAAACATATCGGCTTCAAGACTTACAACCTAAGTAATAACAGACCGTAGGTGTCATAAAAAAATAAAAGACAGTTAATTAACACCAAACATAAGAATTTGAAGGTTTGGAAGAAAAGGAAATACCTCTGCAGACAACAGGTTTTATACTCTGGGGATGAAGGAACAAACAAAGTTGGAAGCCAAGGCATTATGATCAAATATAGTTTAATTGAATATAAAAATAATTGAGGCATTTTAACAGGATCAAGACACGTTTTAATGAAAATCGGTAATGTATTTCTAAGTCGGAATTTTGACGTGTTTTTCATGGAAACACCTAGACTTTGATCCAGTTAAAATTTTCAGTCTATTTTTAAATTATTAAACTATTTTTAATCTAACGTAGAGGCCAAATTTCTATCCAAAAATCTCGGCTTCTAGACTTACAACGCAAGTAATAACAGACCGTAGGTGTATTTAAATAATAAAAGACAATTATTTAACACGAAACATAAGAATTTGAAGGTTCGGAAGGAAAGGAAATACCTCTGCCGACAAGCGGTTTTATACTCTGGGGATGAAGGAACAAACAAAGTTGGAAGCCAAGGCATTATGATCAAAGATAGTTTAATTAAATATAAAAATAATTCAGACACTTTAACAGGACCAAGACACATTTTATTGGAAATCCGTAATGTATTTCTATATCAAAATTTTGACGTGTTTTAATGAAAACTCATGGACTTTGATCCATCTTTGGTTTATGTTTAAATTATTAAAATATCTTTGATCTAGAGTAGAGGCTAAATTGCTCTCCAAAAATCTCGGCTTCAAGACTTACAACCTAAGCAATAACAGACTGTCGATGTCTTACAAAAAAAACAGTTAATTAACAAGAAACATAAGAATTTGGAGGTTTGGAACGAAAGGAAATCCCCTGCAGACTACAGGTTTTATACTCTAGGGATGAAGAAACAAACAAAATTGGAAGCTCGGGCATTATGACCAAAGATAGTTTAATTGAAAATAAAAATAATTCAGACATTTTAACAGACCAAGACATGTTTTAATGGAAATCCGTAATGTATTTCTAAGTCAGCATTTTGACGCGTTTCCATGGAAATACCTAGACTTCGATCCAGTTAAAATCTTCAGTTTATTTTTTAATTATTAAACTATTTTTGATCATAATATGATGTATGTACTACGTCGCCAAAATTTGATGGAAATATTTGAAACCGTTCTCAATATATCACATTTAAAACTGACCCTGTATTAATACATATAAATTGCGAATTATTTATAGTTACTGATTAAGTAAGGCCCAAGACAAAAATTGAACTAAAAGTTTAAAAGATAACAATTTTTTTTTGTTGAAATTCATACCCATTTCTTTAAAAAGCAAAAAAAGTATATAAATTTATGCCACATTGGCACCATCGCATTCCTTCTTTACTGTTTGCCATTGTCACACAAAGAAGGCCGTAACCGAGACCAGAAGAAGCAAAGTTGATTGGCCATCTTCGGTATGCCATCGAGAGTCTGTTGGACGAGTTTTTTAACACTAGGTTAAGAGATCTAAGTGAAATTCGAGGTGAAATTCCTTTTTGACTCGGCGATGAAACAATTCTGTTTATTTATCCAATGAACTATTTTTGTAATTACATATTAAAACAGATGAAAACGAGATTATTTTAAAGACTACTATTTTGTAACGCAAAAATTAAGATTTTTTTAAATTTCCAGATATACAGGGTGTCCCAGAATATGTGGGAACTCGAATCTAATAGAAAACCTTAAATATTATGACAGTTCCCTAAACTTTTTTCCTGAGTTTTCATAAGTACATAAAGGGCCTGAAAATGTTTTGTTTAAATTTTAATTAGGCGTAATTTAATATTTTTTAATATGATGGTTACTAGATAAGTTTCTATATTAAATAATTTGGCTTATTTAGTTTGTTAGAACGGACTTGACAAATAATAGCAATTTTTTAATCACCTGCATGATAGTACAACAATATTATTTTTGTGCTTAATTTAAACTAAAAAAGTTACTTGATTGACATCGATAAAATCAATGTTAAAAATAAAACATGGTAATTTTTTACATTATACAGGGTGTTTTCTAATTGTACGTTAATATTAGGGAAATCAATTTTTGGGTCCATTTTAAGAAGAAAACTTTATATGAACGTATGTCTCAAACGTCTTAAGTTTTGAGATACAGGGTGGTAAAATTTTCAAAAATAAATAATTTATTATTAAAACCTGTAATACCACTTTAGATATTTTAATGAAACTTGGCATATAGTATATTATCAAGAAGCCTTTTTTAGTGTACCACATTTTTTTTTATTTCCACCAGTGGCGTTCGTACAAAATTTGACCTGCCTATTTTGGCAAATAAAAAAAATGTGGCACACTAAAAAATGCTTCTTGATACATAGTACATGTATGCCAAATATCATTAAAATATCTAAAGTGGTATTACAAATTTTAATAATAAATTATTAATTTTTGAAAATTTTACCACTCTGTATCTCAAAAGTTAAGAAGTTTGGGACATACGTTTATATGAAGTTTTCTTCTTAAAATGAACCCAAAAATTGATTCCCCTAATATTAACGTACAATTATAAAACACCCTGTATAATTTTTAAAAAATTACCAAACATGATATTTAATTTCTCGTAAACAGTTGATTTTATCGATGTGAATCAAGAGTACCTTTTTTTAGTTTAAGGTTAAAGCTATCCAAAAATAATATTGTTGAGCCTTTATCATACAGGGTGTTAAAAAAATTGCTATTATTTTGTCAGAGCTAGTCCGTCCCTGGCACACTAAATAAGCCAAATATGATTTAATGGGTTCATTTTAAGAAGACTTATCTAGTAACCATCATATTAAAAAAATATTAAATTACGCCTAGTATTTAAAAAGTTATTTAAACAAACGATTTTCAGGGGCGTCCGTTATGTACCTGTATCTCCGTAGGGGAGGCTCATAGGAAAAAAGTTTATGGGAACTTGTCATAATATTTTTAAGTTTTCTATTAGATTCCGAGAGATTGCCCACACATTCTGGGACACCCTGTATATTAATAAAAAAGACCATAAAATTGATGTATCATTTGACGTTTTTTCGTCAAAGTAAATGTTACATATCATTTTTCAAAAATCAACCAATTTACGCCAAACTTGGTATATTAGGATATAATCGAAATTTAGGAAATTTTTAAAAAAGATTGATGCTACATTACATACATTGGGGTTTCAGTAGTCACGAATCTGAAATCAGATTTGATAAATTTGATTTTCCCTTCTTCCTAAAGGTCTGAAGGATTGAGCTTCAAGGTTTGAGGCTAACTGAATTCTTCTTTGGTTATACTATAGCTGTCATTATAGTATTTATCCCATTTTTTTAAAGATAACATAGACAGTTTTTTTTAAATTTGACCAAGGCTAAAAAATATTATCTTTAATGTTGCCATACTACCTAGTTACTTTAAAATAAGTTGTCTTCTTTTCGAAAAAAAATATTTATATTATTTTTAAAAATTACACATGACATGATAAAGCAGAAAATGGACGACATCTGCAAGATGTTACTTTTTACGTTTGAGCTTAAATTATTTCCCATTTACAGGCTGCATTTTTATAAAATAATATTTAAAATCTATTTACAAATAAAAAAGTTATACAACATTTAAATCGTAATGTTCATTTTGCGCCACCCTGTATATTATTATTGTATTATATTATTTAAGCAGGAAAAAGTTACGAAAATTGTCTTACACTAACTTATAACGGCTTGTCAATGTTTTCAAGTAAGTAAAGTAAGAATTTAAAAACAAATTAATTTTATAAAAAACTAAATCTTTTATAATATATTTTTTCCTGTTTTTGATAGTATGATTGCAAGAGCAGACTAGCTTTTTATAATATATAAAAAAAGAGTTATTTTTTAAAAATAATATAATTTTTTTTTGAGACAAGCCAAATAATGTTTCCTTTAAATTGATATTTACAGAAAACAAAATAAACTATTAAAATGCCAAGTTACTCTACGAAGGTTGTATATGGATAAGGTCGTTTAATTTAGCATATGTCCTATATGTGTAAAATTTCTGCCTATCCGGAATGTCTGGTAGCTCTAAACAGTTAAATAAATACATACATATTCCACTCAGAACCACTGTCAATACCGGACATTCCTAATCTACTTTGTATTCGCATTGATTAGACCTTAATAAGGGTCAAGTCAGGCCCAATCCTATTTATAGGGGGCGTCTTACTTTAGTTTCACCCCTTTTAAAGGGCTATCAATGTACATAAATTCGTAGCTTTGTCTGCAGCCCTCAAATTCGACAGGAATTAATGGAAAATGAGTTCTTAGTAATGGAATTAAAATTTGTTTTTACTTAATGTAAGTTTAATTGAGATATTTTTTACTTGTGCAATATAATTATTATTTTTCACCACCAAGTTTTAAAGGAACTGTCTTAATTCTCTTATTATTTTTTTCTTCTCAACAGTCAATTCTGTTTTAAATTAAATTAAAAAATGTCAATAATCAGATTTAAAATAAAACTGATCATTGGCACCATTTCTTCTCTATGCACTAAAAAATCCTATGAGCTAGTGAGCATACCAGCAAAAGTTTAAAAAATGTTCTCCCAAACTTCAACAATTCTAAGTCGCCTTTTTTAGATTTTTTATAATTCGCAAATTTTAACAGTTGAAAATCCGCACGTAAGCAACATATTTTTAAGAGAGGACAACAAACTTTTCTTTTTAATTATAGACCAATATATTTTTTTCTGCTGTTTGTAAGGTAATAGAAAACCTTATTAATTTCCAAATTTTAAAATAAGGTGGAAAAATACATCTAGTTTATCAAAGGTCACTGGGGATTTAAAGATTTTGAGGGTGATTAGGAGGGGTTAGAGGGGTTTTTGGGTTTTGTGCCCGTGGAGACTTTTGATTTTAAAGACTATTACTTTGCTTAGTTTAAAAACAATTGGCCAATACCCATTTTCCATAGGAAAATTGCGGGGTCTTTTAAAGTGCGTTTATCTCGAAAACAGTTGCTTCTGGGACACCCAGTATAGATGACATTTTTACACGACAAATATTGTCGAAATATTTTTTTAACACATAATAATACACAAGAACCCACTATTCATTTTACTTAAGAAAAAACAAAGCTTACAACTTCTTTTTCCCAGAACCTCGGGGGCTTTGGGAAGGGGGGAAAACCCCTGCCCCCCCCCCCCCAGGGTTTTTTGGATCCTCAAGCCTCTAGGTTTAGCAGCAGTTCTGATCAGCAGGATTGGGTTTCCTCGAGGGGTAAAAAAAAACTTTTAACTATACGTATTATGTGAAAAGTATGTCTGTCTCAAATATACCTGTTAGCTCTTCCTTATTTATTTCCTTTCCGCAAAAAAACTGCGGATCGGTAGGTATTAAAGGACAGAACATTAGGGAGGACTTAATAATATAAAGATTTATAATTTATTGTTTATTTGGGTAAGTATAATCTTAAAATTACATTAAGAAATTAAATATATTCAAAGTTTTAATAAATTTATAACTGCATTATCTATACATAATTACATTTTAATCTAAATTTTAAATCTAATTCTGTTTCACTATCAGAGTCATCATTAGATTAATTACGATGGGAATTTATGTTGTTTTGGATGAAATGTAAAGTCCTCAATTTTTATAATGTGCTGTAGTAAATTTTTCCAGCTCTAACTGGTATGTTAATAACACATTTTTTATAAATTTATAACACTGGGACTTAAAGTAGGTGTAACATTTTCTGCTCTGATCTTTGATTTTACTTGGTTCCAAAATGCTCTATGGGGTTAAACATACAGTGATACGGAGGAAGCCGTAAGAAGTATGCCCAGCCTGTTCAGCCAAATTATCACATACATATTGTTTTTTAATTGCATAAAAATTTTGGGATTTCCCAAAAGATGCGTTTTTTGTAACTGAATTTAAAATAAATATCATTTTCTAACAAATTTTCCCCGATTTCAGTTTTTGAACTTGATAAGCTGGTGCTTTGTGTAGCAACGGCTGTGGTAGCTTGCATTATCCATGACAATAACACTGTTGTTTGGAATATTTTTAAAAGATAATTTTGAAACAGTTTTCAAAAAGTTCTGCACTTGTATCCTCATAATAATCCAAGCTAGAATCCTTAATATTCCTTGCAGACAACAGCCAGCAAGCAGTTTGGGACAAATCCGTCTTCGAAACCAGCGTGTATTATGGTAATGCGTTTTCCTTTATTTGAAGGTGCTTTCGTCTGACAGTTTTGACTGTGTATTGAACCATGTTTCATCAAGGTAAATTATGGATCTGTTTTCTAACCTATATCTTTTAATTTTTTGAAGGTAATTTTTAAAACTCCAAGTGCGTAATCTGTGCGATTCCATTACTACTTGTCTTTTGTCTTTTTGGGTATTTAAATCCCATTTTACAAACAACTTCATAAGGGTGCACGGCTAAATTTATATTGGTTTCGTCTTGTCTTGCTTTTTTTTTGTTTATCCAAGGTAGGAATAACTCCGCTTTCATAAAGAAATATTTTTTCTTCTTATTAGGTCCTGATCACTATTGTCTATACGGTGAGATTGAAAATCACTACGCTTTTTTCTTTTGTTCAATTCTTCACTAATAATAATATCCCTTATCGATGATATTAGAGTTTTTGTAAGTAGACAGGTTTCTTTTAAAGCTTCTTGTTTAATTAGTCCTCTACTGATTAAAGTTTCATACAAATTTTTTACAACCCGTTTTGCATTTAATGACAAATGATTTCGACGCGACATAGTTATATTCTCGTAAAACAATTTTTTCGAAACGCACAGTAAAAACGGTTATTCAACACTGCCACTAAAATATTAGCCAAAATATTTATATGCCTAATGTTTAATACTCAAGAAATACCTGGGCCATCCCTGCCCTTATGAACAAATGGGTTTACCCAATAACAATAGGTAATAATATCGTTAAAGGTTTATTGGGGTATGGTCCGTCAAAAGTCATAACGATATACTTTGAGACATACTATACAAACAACAATTCTAAAATTGAAGCAGTTGTTCCAATAAATAATCAAAAATAACAAAAAGTAAATTTACCCAGATATTTATATTGTTTTTTACCTGTCTGGAGGATGACGTCTTCAACTACACTTCGCATTGTTGATACAACGTAAAATGCAATAATAATGATTAAACTTTAAGAAAAAAAGGTTTTCTCTTTCCACCGACGATCTGTAGGGAATCAGACGCTCCTTAGTAGCGTTAAAGAATTGGCCACTATAATTCCTCTTTCTGTAACAGCTCTTAATAAAGTGCACTTTTATGCATCCATTTAGTCAATCCGGATAGCCTCCGAACATCCCACTTTGTTTTTTCTCTAAATATTGAGTATCTATTCTGTGGTAGTTGCTGCCCGCAGTGGCTTTTTCTTTTCTTTCAAACCCTAAAATATTTAAATCTCATGTTAATAGAGTACCTTTACTTCACTTAAGACACGCACAGTTTGTAACTATTTAAAGTTTAAGGATTCATGGACTGTCCTAACATAAAAAAACCTGTCTTTGATAAAAAAAATCAAGTAAAAATAGACTTTTTTGCGGACGCTGCATGAATAACAAATTTATCTCCGTATTTTCCAGTAGTAAGAAAAAATATTATATTTTCTTTCTACACACAATTTTCCATGTACATTGCCGTATTGATTGTACGTACGTGAAAATTTGAAAACCAGCGAGAAAGGGCGTTAATGCCGAAACCCTATAACTGTCTTACTCAGACGTATTATTTACATTTAATGAGATATAGAACGTCTGGATAAATACAAAAACCACACCAACAGTTTTTTGTACTTTTTATCTAATAAAGCGTGAGGGAAAATCCGAGGGAAAATCCAAGTGTTATTACACCTTATGGAGGGTGCTTAATACATGGCATTATGAAAATGTTTTAATATTCCGTAAGTATTTATCTCATACTTTTCGTTAAAAGCTCTTTACGCACGAAGTTAGGAACGTTATTACCGCACTTAAAGCCATGTTTCATGCCGTGTCGATCTACGGTTAAAAACAAGGTGTCTTCAAAATCTTGTTATTGTTTTTTGGTAATATCATTAAATGTCATCAGTAATATATTTTTCTAGTTATTAATCAATTTATGTATTATATATTTGACATCACCATAAAAAAAACACAATTCGTTACTAAGTCCGGTAACTGAAGACCTGAAAGTACCCAAAGCTGTAAATAATTCTGTACAGTTTTCATTTGTGGCGCAATTCTTAGGTCTTCGCGGATGCTTTCGAGCGATAAAAAGTTTATCACGATTCCGACGCTGAAAATGGCCACCCAAAGTCCCAAAAATGAGTTTTTCTCGAATATCTGCCAAAATATGCAAATTAGAAAATTTTTGTGTCGACAAAAAATGAAAATCACCTCGAAATCAACAAAAATGGTCCCCACCATTTTTTTTCGCAACACCAATATTTTTAGGGAATAAAGAGACTTTGTATTTTGTGCAAATTTTATTTAAAAATCCTAGCAGAGCGCTTTCGGTAAAACCATCATCAGTGCTATTCGTCAAGCTGAAGCAGTAGCAATTTGAGCCAACAAAACATGTGGAGGGCTTTAATAAACTATCACATTATTACACAAAATAAAATAAAAGTCAAACAACATTAATATATGTTACATTTTCCCTTATTAAAGGGTGAAATTTTATAACCATCACATATTCGTCTTTCCACAAAATGGTATAGTTTTTTAAAAATTCACCCTTTAATAATGGAAAATGTAACATATATTAATGTTGTTTGACTTTTATTTTATTTTGTGTAATAATGTGATAGTTTATTAAAGTCCACTACATGTTTTGTTGGCTCAAATTGCTACTGCTTTAGCTTGACGAATAGCACTGATGATGGTTTTACCGAAAGCGCTCTGCTATAATTTTTAAATTAAATTTGCACAAAATACAAAGTTCCTTTATTCCCTAAATTCTTACGTGCACACAGCCCAACCAAGTTTCACCAGTATTTTTCGCAAAAAAGGCCATCGAAAAATTCATAACATTCCACACTGCATAGATGTGGTAGTGGTAGTTTCTTACTAAAAAATGCAAATGGGCAAAACAATTTTTTATCAAAACGCAAGAAAGATGGAAAGGAACTTTTCTGGGATCATTGAACACTTCCTAAGGTCTTATTATAAAAAAAAATGTTAATAACAAACCATTTTTTGAAATAATATCAATAAATTAATGATATACTCTCAAAATATTGTGAAAGAAAAAACTTCGCTTTTTTCAATATTCTAGAAAAATCAGAATGGACCCAAACTCATATGCAATGATAGGTACAGGTTTTCCCATTTCGACGAACTTTGAATGATTAAAAAATGTACATTATTGCTCGAGTAATGAAACAGTTCGTCCGCCCGCTTGTAAGTGAATCCATAAAGATAGCGACATTTTAGCGGTAAAGCGGCAGCTAAAATGAGGGGACTTTTGGGTCCCATTATCTCGAAAACTATCGATTTAAAAAAAAAATTATAAAGACCATTTTTGTAGATTACAAGGCAATCTTCATTTTTGTCTTAACAAAAATTCTCCAATTCGCATATTTTGACAAATACTAGCGGGATACCCATTTTTCGGGCCTTCAGGGGCCATTTTCAGTCTTTTCCCACCTGTTAATGTTGATAAACTTTTTTTCGCTCAAAAGCATCCCCGAAGACCTAAGAATTGCGCCACAAGGGCAATCTGTACAGATTTACTCACAGCTTTGTTCCTTTATTTATTGGACTAATTAATTTTAGTGGACATTTTAAAAAAACTTATTTTTACTACGCACATGCGCTTGCCAACTTCGTTCCTATAACATCAAAGAAATATACTAAGTGACATAGAAAATGCAACAGCAAGTAGGAGTGCTGTAATTTTGAGCATCCTTTTACAGGTTTCAGGTCTACTGATAAAAAGAAATTGATTAAAATTTAAACTCTAAATTTTGCAAAATAGCTGAAATATTCCACCTTAATGTTAATAATGTGTCGAAGCTCCTCTGTTCGCTACACATTCGTTAGGACGTCGCGGCATTGATTGGATTAGGTAAGGTCTTCTTGGTATATTGTATTTCATGCCATCTAAATTTGGTTTCGTAGAGCCTCCAGTGTTTGTGGAGGGTGTGGTAAATTTTGCAACCTTCTTCCCATCATATCCCATACGACGGGGAAAAGGTCTGGAGATCGAGGAGGCCACTGAAGGTCGTGCATTGTCCTGCTAAAAAAGTGGATCTTGCAATGTTTCCAAAAAGGGAAACAGATGTGGTTGTAAAACTTCGTGGATATAGCGCTGGGCAGTCATGCTACCTCGAATGAAAACTAATCGTGACCTACTGCCGTAAGCAATGGTACCCCATACTATAACACCCACATATGCTCTTAGATGGAAAATTGGACGATTCATCTCCTCCTTACTCTTGCACGGCCATCATGTGTGCCCAAACAGAATCTGGACTTATCGCTAAACACGACTAAGTTTCATTCCATATTCCATTCAAGTCTTTCCTACTCCATACCAATCGTTGCCGACGATGCTGTGGGGTCAGAGGTAGTACAAGATGAGGACGGTATGAAAGTAGTCCAAAAGACCCTATTTGAAATTAAAAAAGACTTAAATAGTATGCAAAATTGAACAAGGATGGTCAATTCGTGCGATAGCAAAGATAGCATCTTAGAAATTAGAAAACTATCTTGAAAATTATAAACAACGTTTTGAGCAAGAATATTAAGTAAAAAGAAAAATTGGTTGTGGTCGTGTCAAACTTTCCACCCGTAGGACCGATGCTGCTTTGTTGAGATATTAACCCTGGAATGCTATTGTAGGTAAAATTTACGTACGGTTCTACTCCCAAGCCAGTAATTTCAGTCCCGCTCATGCCCCCACCACAGTCGCCAGAAGTGCTTCGAGTATTCTATCGTCAATATAACACGTGGTGATATATTTTCACAATGTGATTTCTAAAGGTGGAAAACCATTGTCTAGACAAGCATACATGATGGAACTTCATAAAGAATTGTGTAAACCACAGCAACTGTTTCGCTAACAAAATACACCTAATATGAGCCGGAATTTAAAGAGAACTATTGCAGATGTTTTGGAACATGAAAAACCTGTAGACTATATTACCGAAGAAAATCAAAAAGAAAAACGAAAATATTGCTCCACTTGGCCATATGTAATGAATGTTTGTAGTTATGCTTTAACGCATATTTTTTTTGTATTTTTAATGTCTAAATAAACAGTTTTCCGTAAAATCGTTTTTTTTTTGTTTTTGAAGCTGGTGTTTTTTTATTGGACGTTAATTTTACGTGTCAATAGTATTATGCGCATGATTAATAGCAATAGCATTCCAGGGCTAAGGAGATAATCCATTTGAAACAGCGGAGGATGCTGTAAATAATACAAGATTTCTTGGTTAGCAACCAACTTTCAGTCGAAGAATTAAAGATGCTGAACTAAAAAGCCGTCCAGCTGTCAAAAAAATGTTACTTAGTTGACAAAATCCTCGTCTTTAAACACAAACAATATATAGGCGATTAATGTAAAGTCCTTTTTTACACAATTCATATTTAAAAAGTAGGCGCTTTGAATTGTTAAGCAAGTTAAATTACTACAAAAATCCCTAGTTAATTTTGATTACTTTTTAAAAGTAAACATTTTTTGATGATGTTTGTAAAATATTGACTATTCCGTATACAAAATTTCAATAAAATTGGCTGTGGGCCAGATAAGAAAAAAATTACCAAAATTATTTCTAACTTAGTTTTGGATATCATTAAGATGTGTAACATAATGACTTCTTTTATTTTATTAGTACGTAGTAAAGGGCCGTTTTACTGTTTATAGTAAAATCTTACATAAAAATATTTTTTGTTCGTAATAATAAAGAATGCTAACATTTTATTTTATAAAAATAAGCCTGAACAATGCAAGCTACCAGTAGCCGGAACGGACATTTCAACATAAAAGCCAATCATTAGAAAATGATTCAGCAGTTTTGCGCTTTATACCTTTCTGCTACTTTGCAGAAATTTATCTGCTAGTTCGCATAAGAACGAGGTGTTTTTGTTAAAGAGACCAATAAAGTCAACAAGTTTATTTTATTTTGTTAAGTATACATGGTAGCAGTAAAAAAGACATATTAATAATAATAATTAATAACAACAATATTGTGTAATTTTATATAGATCTGCATCTTTTCGACAAAGCAGAAAATAAAAATATAATAATAGCAAAGAATAATAAAAAATCATTGGGTGTTGCTCCGCCGAGCGGGACATAGGAATATGTAAATTTTGAATTGAAATATTGGCTCCCCTAATTATTTTAGAAAAAAATGCAAGGTTTTTGAAGGCACAATAAGTTCCACCCAAAAAAAATTTGACATTTTTCAACCATTGTAAAGAGTAACGCTTAATATTCTTTGCAGCTATATTATTTGCCCTTTTACCTGAAATCAATAATAAAAACACCATATCGATTTATCAGTGACAATAAGATCATTAATTTATAATGTCATTGCCAAAACTGAAAAATTTTATACAAGAATTTCAAAAAGAATCCTCGCATTTCATTTTAGTTTACAGCTAATTCCAACACATGTACTCACAATTACGCAAGACAATAAAACAAATTTGTCTACATTTAGAAATCAATTTATGACGAAAATATCAGGATTTAATCAAATGCTCAAATATTCCTCCATTAACTGCCAGACAATAACCCAAACGATTATAAAACTCATTTCTTACGTTGGCTAGTTGGTACATCGATATTCTGGCACATTCAGCGGAAATAGCATTCCTTAGCTGGTCTAAATTTTCATATTTTTTATTGGTAAAAAAGCTAGGTTTTTAATGTCCCCATGGAAAAAATTGTTTGGCGAAAGATCCGGAGACCTGGCTGGCCAAGATATTGCGTGGTGGGCCTAGATGTCGTTATTAAATGCGTTGTTCAAGTATTCGCGCACAGTCTGGTACTGTGGGGGCGCCATCCATTTGATACCAAATTTCTTGATTTTCACGAGCCAGGTTGTCAAAGCAGGCAAAATTTGTTCCTCTAAAAGTTCCAGAAAGTACTCCGCATTCAAATTTCGGTCAAGGAAAAATGGCACAAGGATAGGTGGCCGAAAATTCCCGCCAAAACATTAATTTTTTGTGGATATTGAGCCCTTGTCAACAAATCGATTTTGGTTTTCGTCACTCCAGTACCGGCAATTTTGAATGTTGGGTTCCTTGTTCAATGTAAAAGTGCATTCGTCAGTAAAGCAAATATTTTGAAAAAAACCTCTGTCAGTGTTTGTCCTCTCCATCATCTCAAAGCAAAATTCCTGTCGTCGTATTTCGTCTCCGCTCTCTTAATTCTTGGTGTCTTTCGTACTTGTAAGCGTGGTATTTACATCTTTTTAAAATTTGAGATATTGTGGTGTGGTCTTGTCCAGTAATGTCCTCCAGTTGTCTCGTGCTATGTTTCCTTCGCCTTCTACACAAAGTATCACGTCTAAATCCCTCTCGTTTTGTACAATTTGCCTCTGATTTTCACGTCGATTTTCTTCACATTTGCAATTATTGATTATTGTGCCTGTAGTTTAAATTTTTTTATCGTCCGTTCTATTGTGGATTTACTTGGTATTGGCCTATTGGGAAAATAGGCTGCAAACATGTCCGCTACTCTTCGATAACTATTTCCCTGATAAAACCATTTTATAATAGTGATTTTTTCTTGATTTAAGTAGTTCATTATTTAAAAATGAACTGACATTAATCTGACAACTTGAGAGTAAGAGGTTAAATAATTTTTCTGGTATTTTATTATAAACTTCTAATAATACAGGGCGAGTAAGAAGATAGGAGATTCGTAACTTATTTTAGCATTTATCTCTTAGCTGGCGGAGTGAGAAGAGATGAAATTTGTACGCTGGGTACAACTTTTCGTGCTCTTTAAAAAATTCTAATAATATTTTCTTCTAAAATTATTAGGGGAGCCAATTTTGGACCACTTCAAAATTTACATGGGATTCCCTATGTCCCGCTCGACGGAGCAACACCCGGTATATAATATTATAACGAAAAGATAATTATCTTTAAAATATTCCTAACAATAAGTTTTTGACTGACAATTTTTTAATTTATAAAACCAACTATATTTTTATTACAAGCAGGTTTAAATGATTAAACATTTTTTTAGTCATAAACTAAATGTTTTTTAATAAAGAGAAACATACATTCGGAAGATAAGATTGAAAATTTTGTCTAATAGTAAATCCGTATTTTTTTATATATTAAAGATACTGCTTCTTAAATATAGATAGAAGTAAGTGTTAAAATTCTTTTTGATATTAATAATGAATTACTTGAGTCTTTGAACTAAGCTTTACAAATAGATTAAACTGCTCTCTTTTGCAATAAAATCATTGAATATATTAGATACTGATAAGAATATCCCCATAAACAAATGCGAATAATCCTTCTAATTTATGAGAGAATACTTTAATAGCCTAACAAAAAGATGCAAGTTTACTACATAATTTTTCTATATGTTTTTTGAAATTCAGTTTAACTTCATCATAAATTCCCAAAAATTTAATACATCGAGATGATTTTATAATCTTATCATTCAAAAATTTGTTATTAAGTAGACATTTAAATGCTAAGATATTAGTTTTAGTTATATTAAAAGAAAGTAAGTTACACCATGAATTAATTTTTAAAATACCATTTTCAGTTACAATTTTCCTGTTATATTAGGTAAAGCTTAATCAGTGACTGGTCCGCGGACAATTTTTCCTATCCGTGAAAAAAAATTACTTATTAAAAAAAACAATAACTACAAAATTTTAATTTATAAAATTACGAAATAAAAATAGCACTGGTCCGCGAATTTTTTTGACAAATTTTACTGGTGCGCTGGCCAAAAAGGGTTGAGAAACGCTGATTTATACATAATAAAAATGATAAAGGTGAGAAACACCACAATTATACTTTTACTTTTTGACATAACATTATTTAAACGTACAGGGTGATCAGTTAAAGGTAGCGAGCGGCCATATCTCATAAGATATTGGTCGTATAGATTTGAGGAAAAAAATCATAATAAAAGTCTCCAAGAGAAATTGCTGGAAATTATTTTCGAGTTTGTCAAACGTCCGCTAGAGGGCGTAACAACCAACACCAAGTAGAAAAATGGGATTTTTATAGAATTTTGTCTAATGAAAGTATATCGATGATATCATTTTCATATTTACTGACCATTTCCTACATTTTTTGTCTAAACCGTTTTGTTCTATCTATCAAAATAAAGCGGTGGGGAAGTTCAATTGTTTTTTTAAACAAACCAAGATTTCTCCCGTTTCTTTTGACCGATTTTAGCAAACTTAGGCTCATATGAAAGAGCATAATTTGCACTACAAAGCTTATTTGGTTTCATTTTTGACTTTTTGCTGTAACCGCTAGATGCTTTAACTGAAATGGTAGCAAATTTTTGAGTTTAAAAAATTTACAAAAAAACAAAAATGGTATATAATTTTTATATATTTTAAAAGAGAATAAATTTTTTTAATAAAAGATTTTTATCTATTTTTTTGAACCCTTGAATTACCCCAAATGATTTTTATTTTGATAAAAACAGTGGCGTGTCATTTTTTAATGTAATAAAATTATATTTTGGTCAATATCAACGGTTCAAAGAAAGGTAGATAATAAATTATTTTCATTAAATTATAGAAAAATTTATTCTCTTTAAAATATATAAAAATTAATAACCATTACATTTGTTTTTTTTTTTGAAAAAACTCAAAAATTTTACCATTTCAGTTAACACTATCTAGCGGCGACGAAAAGTAAAAAATGCAAAAATAACGTTTTGTAGTGCAAATATGCTCTTTCATATAAACTAATTTTGTCGGTCAAAATCTTGGTTTTTTAAAAAAAACAATTGAACTTCCCCACCGCTTATTTTGATAGATAAAAAAACGATTTAGACAAAAATGAAGAATGGTCAGTAAATAGAAAATGATATCATCGATATACCATTGGACAAATTCCCAAATAAAAACCCTCATTTTTCTACTTGGTGTTGGTGTTACCCCCTTCTAGCGGACGTTTTTTAAAATAAAAATAATTTCCAGCAATTTTCTTGGCGGCTTTTTATTAAGATTTTTTTCTCAAATCTTCATTAATCTTTATGAGATATGGCCGCTCACTGATCACCCATAAAAATTTAAAAAAATAACCTAAAATAATAAAAAAGGGATCAAATCTTGCTTCATTTTTATGCCTTTTTATCAGCGATATGTTTTAAAAACTTTCCTGTCCCATATAGAAACAGTACCTATGTGTTTAACTAGTTTTATCCTGATAATCAGATACAGCACATCTTTTAACTAGATAATGAAAAATCTCCAAGGTCACCCTATTGTTTCTTCAAGGAATTTACAGCAAACCACAAAAGAAAAATTATATTAAAGTGGGAATTAGCTACAAATTTAGATTTGGAAACATTTTTAATAGGTAAATTTGAATTCTTGCTTATTTACCTTATTTTTTAATTTCTATATCTGTGCTCCAATTAATTTTTGTTTACAAAGGAAGAGTTGTGTTAGTGTACTTGCAAATAAAAAATCAAGGTATTAATTTTTTACCACTATAAAAGCACCTACCTATATCAATTTTAAAACTTGTATTATAAACCAATAACAAAGATAAAAACTACTCCCATTAAGTATTATTTATAGGCAAAACTAAAATAATTTTAACTCTTTTAAATAATTCAGTAATGAATGGTAAAATTATTAAATAATTAATGGTTTTCCTTAGTACAGTGGAAATTATAGCTTTACCTATTTAATAAATTAATTATTTATAATAACAACTGTTGGTTATAAACTTAAATGTCAATGTAAACAGTAACTTAACGCCCAGTAATGGATAGAAACACACTTTTTTTACAGTGAGAACTAAAGTCATGCATTAAATCGATTTACTCAAAAATTCCGAAAAAATCTGCTCAAAACGGTTATAGTTATTTTTATAATTTTGACATTTTGAGTGACAATTTTCCAAACTCATTGACGTTGTCAAATACAGGGTGACCGGCCATATTTTGACCCATTTAATCGAGAATAACTTTGGAACAAATAAAGGTATCAAGATGCCGTTTTTGCAGATGCACTTATATTTCTTTTAAAATTTATTCTCGTACCTTCGATTTTATTGTGAATTCCATTAGCTCAAAAACAAAATGGCCGATTTTCCATTATAGGACAACTATGTTATTTTAAATGGAACACCCTGTATATGTTTCTATATTTTCAAATTTAATCTTTCCCCTTTAAAAAAAAGTAACACAAGCTATGGTTATCTCAAAAAACAACGTATTTATTGACCTTCGAAAAAATTTACTGCATGTCGACCAACAATATTATTTAACAATTAAAATTTGCTTCATATGTTACAAAAAAAGGATCGCCAAGGTTTGGTTATTACAAAATAATAGTTACAATAAGGTTAAATTTCTTTTTAAAAAAATACTGTAAATGTTGAAAATGCCTTCCGCCGACTTCGACGCACTTATTTAAATTCGAAAAAAAATTATTAAAACTATTGACTAAAAAATTTTTCAGGAATATTTTCTATTATGTTTGGGTATTAATTTTTTAAATTTCTCTAAATTTTTGGGGGAAATGGACTATAACACCTCTCTTTCAATATCCCCACAGAAAAAAATCTGGAACAGTCAAATCTGGTGAACGAGGTGGCCGGGAAAAAGGGCCTCCTCTTCCAATCCACCGGTTTTTAAAAAAGTTGGTCATGAATCCTTGGTAATGTTAGCATAATGTGGTGTAGCCCCATCTTGTTGAAAATAGACGAAATTCAATAGATTTTCTTCTTGCAATTGGGGGTAAAAAAAAATTTTTCCCGCATATCAACGTAAGTCCAAGAGGTTACAGTTGGTTCATGAAAAAAAAAAAAGGCCCTTTAAATTTTTTTCTTTGACATACCACCAGACTGTGACTTTTGGCGATCTCTAACTGGGTTTGTTATATTGTCGAAGTTTTCTGTTGCCCAAAAACCCGCAGTTATGCTTATTTACTTTCCATTGAGGTGAAATGTGGCTTCGTCTGACATTAAGTCTATCCAAAAAAAGTATATTGTTCCTTACTAAAATTTGAATTCTCTGGCAAAATTCCACCCTTTGTGGAAAATCGTTTTTTTTATTTCTTGTAACGAATTTTGTATGGCTTTAATTTAAGTTCTTTTTTTTGATTTCTTGTACTGTAGTTTTTGGAAATTTGGGCTGAACTTGAGATTTTCTTGTTGACAATGTTGGATCTTCCTGAGTTATCTCCAGAATTTGTAACGTTTTATTTAGCAAATTCTCATTGTTTATAATTTCTTTTTTCGGGCTAAAGATCCTGTACCAGAATTTTCATACCAGATTTTAATTGAATTTTGGGGGTGGAGCTTTATTAAACATGTTTCTAAATCTTCGCTGGGTTTCTTTTACTGATTTGGTTTCGGCAAACAAAATAACACATTTTCCTTTTTCGCTTAACGAGAACATTTTGCGCTTCCTAATTAAAATAACTTGTCAAAAATAACCAACAATGGCTGACAATGAGGCTTGTTGCTGTTATGGAAACAAATAACTTTGTTTCCACAGGCGACTTTAAAAAAACCCTTTTTAAAATAATATTCCTATTCGAAAAAGTCAATTTTTTGGGAGGCAATAAATGCGTTATTTTTAAGAAACCATAGCTTGTGTTACTTTTTTTTAAAGGGGGAAAGTTTAAAATTTTTAAAAAATATTGAAATATATACAGGTGTTCCATTTAAAATAACAAAGTTGTCCTATATCGGAAAATCGGCCATTTTGTTTTTGAGCTAATGGAATGTCACAAAAAAATGGTAAAGATAGAGAATAAACTTTAAAGAAATATAAGTATATTTGCAAAAACCCGCATTTGATATCTTTATTTGTTCAAAAGTTATTCGCGATCAAAATGGGTCAAAATATGGACGGCCACCCTGTATCTTAGTTTTTACAACTATTTACGAAAAGTAACATTTTTTGCAACTGGTTTAGACAAGTAAGATATTTGACAACGTCAATGACTTTTAAAAAGTTTTTTATATTTTAAACTTGAATTTAAAAAAATGATATCATATTCAAAATAAAAAAAATAATGTGTGAAACGCGTTGGAAAACACTTTTTTTTTAACTCACATTCTGCTCTTTACGAAAAATAGTGCGTTTCCCAACTGGTTGCACAAATAAGTATTTGTCTATTAACTTGTCTGCCAAAAATTTTTTATTTAAAGTAAAAAAAAAATAATTTGATTAATTGCGAAAAAACAAAAATAAATTTTTGCAAAAACAATTACAATTGTTACAAAATTATGCACAATAATTGGTTAGGACAAGGTCTCAGTTCTGACAGGTTATGGAAGCTCATTGGCGGACACTAACGAGTTTTTTTAGTGGTTAAATGTGAAAATAAAATGATTATAGAAACACCATAATCGAATTAAACTACATTTGGTTTATACTTGGCTGAGACTTAATTTTGACACATTGTGTGTCATTGTCATACTTTAACATATTTTTTGAGAGGGGTCAAAGGTCAAATATAAAATAAGTCATTTAAAAAAAAAATACGAAAAACAATTTTGACAAATTCTATGGATCAAATGTAAAAAAAATAATATTAAAACAAAAAGGCGTTATGAAAACCAATTTTAATAAAAGCGATTGTGACAGTTATAATATCTAACAAATGTCATTGTTACAAGGTGACTTGGCAGTTATTTATTTTTACACTTTAAGAGATTTAGCGATGTTATTTGGAGTGTTTTAAGAGCGAAATATTTTTGGGTGTCGAATTGACGTAGAGTAAAAGGTTTTATCAGAATCGCCTGGTATATTAAGAGCGAAAATTAAAAAATTTAGAGTCAAACAAGCACTGAGTTTGAGTAGGATTGTGTTAAGATCTTGTTTTCTCTGCGGTGTCGGTGGGACTGGTAAAGCTAGATTATTACGGCCTGAAGTAGACAACGACAGGGTTTTTTGAATATAGATGCACACTGGGGCACTTGTTATTGACGCCCGAGTGTTTTATACTAGAATATTTAAACTTTACGGTATTTTGGTGGCATTGCTCTGGATAATCAGGCTGTAGATCAGTGTCAGACGAATTATTTCTCTCTAGATTGTATCTTTGTTAAAAAGTAAAAGTTTGCTGCAACAGGCTAGAAGATAAAAGAACACCCCAAGTTTTTTAATTGAATGTGGTTACATTATTTTAAATGTATGGGATCCAGAAGAATTTTTTCAATAACTCCAAAGAAATATTTTTTTGCCATTTTATAAGAATAATTTTCTTTATCAAGGTTTGTTTGGTTTTAGGCCTATGTACGCGTTATATAAAGCGCTTGTTTTTTTTTCGGTATTTATTTTGATTTGATATTTTTAAACCAGGGTTGAAGTAGTTAGGATGATCTAACAAGTAGGGTCCCTGGTGAGCTGACAAAATTTATCTGGTTAAAATGTGATGCCAAATGACACAGAAAACTTTAACAATCTGTTTTCAAATGCAGGTATACATTTTTTTTTTGTTTCTTTGCAAAAATCGTATCCTACAATAAAAGTAAAAATTTAAAATGTAATAATAATATTATTTCTTTATTGTCATGTAAGATTTTACATTTTTCGAAAAAAGCAGACAAAAAATAAAAATATGATAATAACAAAGAATAATAATGAATTATAATTATTATTAGAAAAAAGACAATATAATGGTTTTATGCAATTAATCCGTTTTAAATTATCTTCAAAGTATCAGACAATACATAATAGGTATTTCCTAACAATCAGTTTTTGACGAACAATTTGAATTTATAAAAAATACCTATAATTTTAATACCAGCGGGTAAATAATTAAACATTTTTTTTAGTCATAAATAAAAGATTTTTTTATTAATGTGATAAACATGGATTTGGAAGATAAAGTTAAGAATTTTGTCCAGTATTCTGCGAAGACTTCCTAGTATTAATAAACCAATATTTTTTTTTTTTATATTTAAGATACTGTTTTTAAAATTATATAGATAAAAGTAAGTGTTAAAATTCTTTTTGACATACATAAGGGTTTACATAAGTCTATGGACTTAGCTTTACAAATCTATCGAACCGCTCTTTTTTGCAATAAAAACACTGAATATAATAGATACTAATAAGAATTTCCCCAAAAATCAATGCCATACCATTTTTTAATTAAAGCAAAATAAAGAGATTTTTAAATGAAAAATTATTCTAATTCATGGGAGGCTTTTTTGATAGCATAACAATTATATGCAATTTAACTATATAATTTTGCTATATGTTCTTTAAAAATTTTGTCAATTATATTAATTCTTAATTTTATACTGTTTTGTATTAGACTTGTTTTTAACACGCACAGTTGTAAAGTATTGTTATAATATATAATAGGTATTATATGAAAAAGACATTTTTTAACCACTAAAAAAGTGCCTATTAGTGATTTGGTTACATTTTTATTAATAAAGTTAATTAAATAAATCTGGATAATTAAAAAAATGTCCCAATTTATTTATTTGTCTGGTTTTATTGGTATTATCACGGAAAAACAACTTTTGGGCAGGTTATTGATCCAAAACAGATATTATGATACATAAAGCAATATTGTCCCTTTCAATATTAAACTGTTTAGATTTCTCGCCATTACAATAATTACAGATACCAACGTACATACGCGTCCATTAAAGTGCATTTAATTGTTGTTTACATTGACAGTTTAGTTTAGCGCCTCGAGTTGTCATAGATAATCCTTGAAATTCGCTACGAAGGTCCATTATAATTCATACAGTATTAAGGAAATCCATTTATTACTAGATAATTTAACTCTCCTTTAGAATAATGTAAATAAATTTTATCCCTGATAAAAATAAGTCGTGGCTTAGTAGAATTACGGAAATAGTATAATACGTATTAAGTTGAAAAAAGTGAAATTTTACTTGACAAGTATGGTACGTTTGAACCCGGGCAAAGCGAAGATTTAAGTCATGTAAAATCACTTTTCTGATGCGTAAGCTATTTTTTCGCTTTTTGTAGTTAATTCCTATTGCATTTCATATTAAAATCAGTTTATAATATTAGCTACTGAGCACATCTAAAAAAACGTCTGTCGTCTCATGCTTGGCAATCTAAACTTGAACAGGATATTTTTTTTTGTAATTAACAACGTTAAAATAAAATAAAATTAAAATTTAAAGCAATTTTTTTTTTAAATTACTTTTGAGGTTGCTGATAAAACAAAAACTAAATTTAAAATCTTAAATGCAGCCCAATAAGGTTTCTTTCCATTTTAAAATTTCCAGTATCAACTAAGGAAAGGTTTTTAAGAAAGTTTACAACATTTGAAATAAGAAACTCCAAATTTTTAAAGGAATTAAAAACTTAATTTTGGTCAAAAAATTACGAAAAGGAAAGGCAAAACATAGGAAAAGTTCAAATTTCCAGTTTCTGGGCTATAAATCCTATGATCAAAAGAACAATACAAATCAATGAAAATGCGATATTTTACAAAAATAATAAAAAAAATTATCTTTACTTGAAAGCAAAAATGACAAAATATGAACCTTTTTTTAAAAAATCAAAAGTTTTGATTAGTTTTTAAAACGTTGACAATTTTTAATATAAATGTTTTATATGAAAAAGACATTTTTTAACCACTAAAAAAAGTGCCTATTAGTGATTTGGTTACATTTTTATTAATAAAGTTAATTAAATAAATAAACTGGATAATTAAATAAATGTACCAATAATTTATTTATTTGTCTGGTTTTATTGGTATTATCACGGAAAAACAACTTTTGGGCAGGTTATTGATCCAAAACAGATATTATGATACATAAAGCAATATTGTCCCTTTCAATATTAAACTGTTTAGATTTCTCGCCATTACAATAATTACAGATACCAACGTACATACGCGTCCATTAAAGTGCATTTAATTGTTGTTTACATTGACAGTTTAGTTTAGCGCCTCGAGTTGTCATAGATAATCCTTGAAATTCGCTACGAAGGTCCATTATAATTCATACAGTATTAAGGAAATCCATTTATTACTAGATAATTTAACTCTCCCTTGGAATAATGTAAATAAATTAGATCCCTGATAAAAATAAGTCTTGGCTTAGTAGATTTACGAAAATAGTATAATACGTATCAAGTTGAGAAAAGTGAAATTTTACTTGACAAGTATGGTACGTTTGAATCCGGGCAAAGCGAAGATTTAAGTCATGTAAAATCACTTTTCTGATGCGTAAGCTATTTTTTCGCATTTTGTAGTTAATTGCCTATTGCATTTCATATTAAAATCAGTTTATAATATTAGCTACTGAGCACATCTAAAAAAACGTCTGTCGTCTCAGTAGCTTGGCAATCTAAACTTAAACAGGATGTTGTTTTTTGTAATTAACAACGGTTGAGAGCATCCAAATAAAATTAACTTTAAAGAGCAATTTTTTTTAAAATAACTTTTGAGGTTGCTGATGAAAACGACTCGGAATATATCTCAAATGCAGCCCAAGAAGTTTCTTCCAGTTTATTTCCAGTAAAATCTAAGGAAAGGTATAAGAAAGTTTACATGTTCTGAAAGTGATGAAACTCCAAGAGATTTAAAGGAATTGACGAAAACTTAATGTTGGCCAATTATTACGAAAAGGTAGGCTACATAGGCAAAAGTTCTTAAAGCTTCCAGTTTATGGGCTATAAATCTATGATCAAAAGCACAATACAAATCAATGAAAATACGGATATTTTACAATATAATAAGGAAATAACTTACTTGAAACGCCAAAATGACAAATATGAACCTAAAAAATCAAAAGTTTTGACAGTGAAAAACGTCACAACTTTTCTGAATGAAGATCCAGGCGACAAGTTTCTGTTAATGAAAGTAGAATTATTATTATTTTATTATTTATAGTCACACTGCTTAAAATAAATTTTTTTCTTGTGAAATTGTGTTTTTAAAAAGTAATGGCTGCTATGCAGTAATGGTTAATATGCTGTAAAATTGCCTATTACTGTATAATTTTGAGTTCTGTAATGTAGTGCATTACTATACAAAATGCGAAAAAAAAATATTTAATTATGTACTGGATCAAGAACTGATCAAGGCTATGTTTAAGGTTTGCTTGTATTAAAAAAAAAATGTAAAAGTATCATCTTCTTTTTTTTTAATATTGAGTATGAAAGAATAAATAGATACAACAAAGTTTACAACAACAGATGCCAAAAAGGAAAAAATTTCTTGCTAGGTTAAAAATGCTATACACATGTGTGACCAGCTACAAACGTATTTGTTCTTAACGTTTTTTGGAAAACCCCGAAAAATCCAGGTTGGAACTCACTAATGCACAAAAACAAAAAATCACCCTAGACCGACGCATCACATATATTGCTATACACAAAATTAAATCGATAAATCAACTCAGTGACAGTTTACAAATGACATAAAGTATGTAGTGATGCCACTGAGAGTCCCAGTTATTTTTAGAAAACTTATAAGGCTGGCTTCGCATGGGTGCAACATGTTTATTACACAGGCACTTATGATAGTCATTATTCATGTTCTGGTTACTTCTGGTTAGTTTTAGAGGCCTGTGGTTTTGCTCCATCACAATTCAGTTTTCTGCAAAATGCTAAAAATCTTAAGAAAAATGCAGAATTTTAAGAAGTGATGGGATATGTATGAACATTTCTTCTACTACCAACGATTTGCTTATAAAAGGGTGGACATTCTGTCCTGGGCTAGGACAACAGGTGATAAATATGGAAGCGTCTGAAAGGTTAAATAGTTTGTCACGAGTAGGAGGGACAAAATATTCTGCTTGAACTTTCTGTTTGACCTTTGACCAGTGTGGATGTTTGGTTGAAAACAACATAGTTTTTCCGACAATACGAATCCGTAGTTATTTTTGTTCCGCCATCCTTCAGTATTTAGTAAACTACTGAACATCTTCAGAAAAGTAATGAATATAAAAAATTAATGCATAAAATAAAAAAATGTGTTTAAACTTTTTTTAAAAAAATATAGTTTTTAGATCAGTTAACCTTGCTTTTTGCATTTTATTAATTTTAATCGAAGATAAAGCCTAAAAAAATTTTTTTGCTGTCACTCTTTCTCGTATGATAAATTTTATGTCGTACCTCTTTGTTTTAATTAAAATAATTTTTTAATGTTTTCAGTATTCTATGAAAAACACACAAAATAGCTAGGTATGTCACTATTTTTAAACGAGGTCTAAATAGTACATTTAGTCCTTGTTGCATGAACCTGTACTATTTTTTGTCATATAAATGTTTTATTGTTAAGTTGTACATTTTATTAGTTGTAGAATTTTTCTATTATATCCAAAACTTATTATTTAAGTTAAGTTAAAAATAAAAGTTATTTATATATTTTTTTACTTAATTGTAATGATGTAATTCCGGTTAATTTAAATAGGAGTATTTACAATTAGCAACAGTAATAACGCATATTAGACAATTTATCAGTCAGTAAATCACCGGCACCCAGTATTTTTTAAATCTAACGGTGTCTAACAGTCAACACTTTACAAATTAAAAAAAATGTTAATATTTAGGTCCTACAATTTATGGACAAATTCCAAATTACCTAAACCAAAACCCAGCAGTTTTTCCAATAAGTAAAACGAGAGCTTTCGATTTACAATTGTTATTTTCCCCTAATTCCGGTGCCAGTTTCATCATCCCGGTGTGCCATTTGCTTCGGAAAATAGCTGAATGGTCGAATTATAAAAATGATGGATTTGACGCGCAGCCCAGTAGTAATAACGTTGTGATAAATACGGGTTCTTTTGCAAGAAACCAAAATTTCCGGATAATCCCACTTAAAAGGAAGATATTGCGTTTTGGTTTCTATTTTTTATACACACAGGGTGGCCTGCGAGTGCAAGGAAATAAACTATTTTTACTACTTTTGCGTTATTCTACCATAACCAGAGTTTGTTATATTAAAATTTTATAATCCTTCAACTACTAATTACAAGTACCGAGATTTTCTTCTAAACACAAATCCGGGGTCAAAATTAAGATGTCACATTACAGAAAGTTTTAACCTTAAAAAATGTGTCTAAATTCCAAAAACTCATAAAAAAAATACCAGAAAATATACAGAAACTGGATTTTAAAATTTTCAATGTATATTTATTAAAAATGCCATGAAAACAAAAATCGAATCAATGTGACCACTATTTTTGCTAAAAGTTTTTTGCTGATTACCAATCCAAAGTCAGAATTGCCAAAGTCAAGATGGCGGGTCCAAAATGACAGACTAAATATTCAAAACTCGTTCGATTAAGGTTAGATTCGATACATCGGGGTTTTGGGAGCCACTGGTCACGGGTTCGGGGTTAGATTTGCAAAATCCAAAAGGGCGGATCCAATATGACGAACAAGATTTTTAAGAATCATTTGATTTGTCCAGTTTTGACCCCAGCTTTATTTTTTTTAAATCTTGGAACAGTCTACGAAGGCCAAGGCCCAAGTACTAACGTACCGTGGGTGTCTGTGTTCAGGAGGACAAACTTTTTCATGATACATATTTTGCATTAAAGGAACAAAAAATTCCAGCAAAAATACCAAAAATTGGCTTTTTTATTTTTTCAAACGTATATCTATTAATAAAGGCCACGAAAAATAAAAATTTCCTTTTTAGAATTAATGTGTCACTTGACGTTTTTTTTTCTAACCTTAAGAAAATAGTCATTTTCCAAAAATCAATCCATTCAAGCCAAATTTTGGTGTATGGGGGTTTGAGAATCGCTGAACACGAATCCAAAGTCAATCAGAATTTAAGATGGCGGATCTAGTGTGGCGGACCAATCCAGAACTCTTCCGATTTACACCTGATTCGGTGATTTTGAGCGTCGTTGATCATAAATTCAAAGTTAAAAGAATTTAAAATGGCGAAGCGATATTTTTAAAAATCAAATCAAATTATTTTGAAAAATCCGTCCGCCATATCGGATCCGCCATTTGGTATTTTTTGAATCTTAAAATCATTTATACTTAATATATTTTACATTGTGTTTGTTTAGGTTGAGATTTTTGTTTTTAAACATAAGTTTTACATGACCAACAAATGTAATAAAAATTTTAGAAAATAATAGTGTAAAACAAAACCAAGTTGTGATAATTAAATTTAACATATTTCTAACCCTAAAGAATTTTGAGGCCCTTTTATTATTTGCCCATCTTTATATTTTCACTGAAAGTAATTAATTTTATTCTAACATGAAAAAGTTTTTGTCTACCGAGCGGTCAGTTTTTGAAATCAACCGGAACTCTGTTGTATCTTTCTCATGTGTCACTAATTGAGAAAACTGCTGAATGGACGAATTACGCAAGTGATGGATGGTGCACAGTCCAGTTGTAATAATAACGTGGAAATACACTCAGCACTAACAGAAAAATTTACGAGTTTCGGATGCTGCGAGAAGAGGCACTATACCAGTCGATTTTCTTTAGTTATTTGTGGTAAAATACTGCAGGACCAATGATACTATTAGCTTCAAGTTATAGTCTGTTACTTTAGAATATGCAAGTTATACACAAGCAAGTTAGGGAGTCAAACCCACATTTTTTGGTAAAATATTATGTATTAAATTTAAAAAAACGTCATCTAATAATATTTTTTTCTATGTTCCTTTAAAAGAGTTAGACAATGTTATGGTTTCAATGACACTAAAATCTTGGACTTCCATTGTCTTTATTTGTTAACTGATACACAACGTTCTGGTTAGTGATGTATCTCCAACCATTTTCAAGTGATAACTAAAACTATTCTTAAAAGCTACGACCTTATATACTATCTGTAGCTCGACCGACTTTTAACGGTTCAGCAACGGCAGTCAGATATCCGGAATGTCGACACTAGGTTTGCTAAATACATTTTAGTTGTTTTCAATTATTACAACTCTTTTAAATTTTCTTTTCTTTCAGTGGGTTTCTTTATGAATAATTTTTGCTTCAGACCATTGTATGCAGAGTTGTTTTGACCATGCATGTTCGGCAATTCCTGATTTTGATGTTTCACCTAGTTCCATTTGTTTTTTGTGTTCTTTAACTCCAGTTTCGAGTGGTCTTTTTGTTTCCCCGATGTATATTTTGCCACATTTACAGGAAATTTGGTGGATACAGTCATTTTTTAAAACAATATTGTCCGGTCTCGTCTTAGTAAGAATGCTTCTCAGAGTGGTTTGGGATTTAAATTCTGTTTTAATATTATACCTATTCGCTATTCTGCGGATCTTTTCAGAAGTCCCTTTAATATACGGAATAGTCATAAATATTTGGTCTTTTGGAGTCTTATTCAAATTAGAGTTTTTTGTCTTATTTTGACATTTATCGATTGTTTCCTTAACCAATCTCTAACTGTAGCCGAACTACGGAGGCACAGCTCCATCACACACTCCATCCAGCGGCAGGGTGGTGCGTTCTACTAAGGTATTATCTTCGTTGAGCATGGCCCGAATGATGCTTAACGATTCTTTTTTTTTTTGTTTCGTTTTGTTTTGTGGCCTCGGGCTCTGCCCATTTAGCCATGATTATATGAAAAAACGATTCTTACTGGCTGGATTCTTCTACTGGCCCATTTGTATACATACTTTTTACTTCAAATCTTACGAAAGTATTGTTTTTGGTCCTATTTCTACATTTTTGAAAATCTCAACAAAATGTCTGGAGTTTTTAACAAAAGATGGTGACTTTAAACAGCATTTAAATCCCAAACCACTCTGAGAAGTATTATTACTAAGACGAGACCGGGCAGTAATATTTCAGAAAATGACTACTGGACCGATTTGAAAAATTCTTTTACCATTAAAATCTTACATTATCCCTGATGAACATAGGCTAGGAAAAAAAATAGAAAACTTATTCCCTACAGGGGAAGAATGGGAAGTGAAAGTTTGTGTTAAACTTCATCATTTCTAAATTTAGAAGTATGAAAATTGGTATTTAGGCTTTTGATTATGATTTAAAATGATCAGTTTTAATATTTTTAAGATTACATCTGTTGGGGAGGTTCAAATGGGGATAAAAGTAATATGTACAGAAAAATTGTCATTTTTGAAGTTGTAAATAAGTATAGGAGTTGGTAATTAGACTTCTAATTTCCCAAAAAAAATGAAAACTTTAGCTAAGGAAGGATTTAAGGAAACTTTCCTTTCCTTAAAAGGGTAGAATGGGGGGAGGTAAAAGTTTGTGTAGACCTTCGTCATTTCTGGATTCAGAAGTATGAAAATTGTTATGGAGATTTTTTCTTCTGAACACAAATCCGGGGTCAAAATTAAGATGTCACATTACAGAAAGTTTTTAACCTTAAAAAATGTGTCTAAATTACCAAAAACTCGTAAAAAAAATACCAGAAAATATACAGAAACTGGATTTTAAAATTTTCAATGTATATTCATTAAAAAGGCCATGAAAACTAAAAATCGAGAATCAATGGGACCACTATTTTTGCTAAGAGTTTTTTGCTGATTACCAATCCAAAGTCAAGATGGCGGGTTCAAAATGACAGACTAAATATTCAAAACTCGTTCGATTAAGGTTAGATGCGGTACATAGGGGTTTTGGGTGCCATGGTCACGGGTTCGGGGTTAGATACAATTAACTTAGTAGAAAAATTACTCACAAAAAATAAGGTCCACCCTGTCATCAAACAAGACATTTTACAGCTTTTATCCTTATGTTTAAAACAAAATTATTTTCACTTCGATAATAAAATATATTCTTCATGTAAGGGTTTAATAATGGGAAATCCACTAAGTCCACTTTTAGCTGAAATATTCATGGACAATATTGAAAACATAATTCACGAAAATAATAATTTTCAAAACAGTTTCTGTATTGGTATAGGTACGTCGATGATATTTTAGTTTGTTTTTCGGGTACTAATAGACAACTAAACACTGTTTTAGATTTTATTAACAATATTCATCCAAATATCAAAGTCACATTAGAAATTGAAAAACATAATTATATAAATTTTTTAGACCTAACCATAACTAAAATAAACAACAAACACGATTTTTCAATTTATCACAAACCGTCTTACACTGATATAACTATACATAATCAATCTATTCACCCTTATAATCAAAAATTAGCTGCATACAATAGTTTTATTCATAGATTAATAAATATACCAATGTCAATAGAGAATTATGAAAAAGAACTATCTATTATAAAACAGATAGCAACCAATAATGGTTTTACTCCGGATATCATTGATAATATTGTTAATAAAAAATTACATAAAAAAGCACTCAGTCTAGTTTACCCGATTGAAACAACAAAACCCTCAAATTACTCCTTACTGACTTACATAGATTCCCCTACAGAAAAATTAGCAAAACTTCTTAGAAAACAAGGCCACAATATAGCTTTTAAAACCAATAGCTCCTTAGGCAAACACTTAAAAAACAACAAAGACAAAATTCATAAACATACTAACAGTGGTGTTTATCAAATAAATTGTGGTTCATGTCCTAAGGTTTACATAGGTCAAACAGGTCGCATTTTTAATAAAAGGCTATGAGAACACAAAAATAGTTTTCAAAAAGAAAAAACAGACTCGACATATGCCAATCATCTATTAAAAGAAAAACATAATTTCAATGAAAATTTTAAAATATTACATGTCCAAAACAAAGGTCAAAAATTAAATCTTTTAGAGTCCTTAGAAATAAATAGGTTAAAAAATACAAATATTTTACTAAGCGATCAATTGGATCTTAGTGCTTCCCCATTATTAAACTTATTTAATTAATATTATTAATAGTCGTAATCCCTTAATAGAAAAATAAGAATGTTTACATATTAAATTAGAAAAATTCCCAACCCTTACCTTAATGTATTTATTAATAGGACCATAATAATAATATAACTTGTATAAGGTTCCGCCTACCTGTTTACCTATATTTAGAATAAAATATTTTGTAACAGTAGTTTTATACCAACCTTCTGATGAAGCTAATGTTTAGTGAAACATGTTAAGGTGTTAAAATCGAAAAATTAAAAGTGGAAATCAGTACTACAAATAGTATTTTTTCTTGATAATTTAAAATGGATTTCCATCAAGTAACAGCCGACTCTATCAATTATTATTTAGGCTTCTGATTACCCAGAAAACTAGAAGAATAGAAAGTTATTTAATGTGTGAATATGTTTTAAAATGTTTGAAATTACATCCCTTAGTGGGTTAAAATGGGGATGAAAGTTTAACAAAAAAAAAACGTTATTTTTAAAGTTGTTAAAATGGGCGTTGATAATTAGGCTTCTGATTACCCAGAAAAATAGGAGACGTCAGCTAAGAATGGAGTTTAGAAAACTTCTCGTAAATGGGTGGAAAAGGCGGGGGTAAAAGTTTGTTTGGAACCGCATTTATATTACAAAATAATAACAAATGAAATACGATAAAATAAAAATTGCTCAATAGCAGGACGCATCTTACACCACGTAGTGTATGACGTGATGTGACGCGATGGTGTAGGAGGGGAGGAAGGAGCAATATTACGCGGAAAGGGGATAAAACCAAAACAGCCAAAATTGTGTAGTCCGCGCGGGCGAAATGCTAGTCTTTAATATGTTTTTTAAATCTGCTGAAGTCGGATAACATCCGACTCGAAGTTTTCTTAATATTATTGCAAAGAAATCCTTTACAAAAACATGTAAAGCAAAAGAAAGCAGTTGTTTATTATTAAATACCTAAAGAAAATTTTATATTATAAATGTCAACTTATTTGAATAATACTAAAAATCAATTATTACCATTCTTATTCCTGAAAATAATAAAATGTATATAATATAACAAATTAACCTCTCGTTAAAGATCATCGAGAAGGTCATAAATTACAAAAAGTTTTTAGAATTTCCAAAACCTCTTTAAAGCACAATTTAATAGCTATTTATGTATCAAGGGCGTTACTGGGACTATAATGCCCTGAAGGTCGAAATAGCCCGAGGCCTCTGGCCCGAGGGCTAGATTTCGACCTGATGGGCATTATAGTACAGTAAAGCCCGTGGTGCATACAATGCTTTATGTTTTACCCAAAAAAGAGTTTTTCAATGACTAATTACATTATTTATTCGCAATATAAAAAATAAGTTGCACCTGTACCTGTATACGTAAGTAGATAATGACTGGTGTTAAGTTTGACTTTGATGTTTCTGTCAGTTAGTCAGTTGGCATTTTTTATTTAACGATTTGCTCAAAATGGAAGAAATTCCACAAACTATAAGAGAAAAAGCCATAAAAGCGACCGAAAATCTGTTGCCAGTTAAATCAAGGCAACAGTATGATCGGGAGTATGGCATATTTGGTATTTGGAAAGATGCGAACGCAATTCTTCAAATAACCGAAAACGTTTTAATGGCATATTTCCAGGAACTGGTAAGTTATTGATTTTATTTTAATACATATGTTTAACAAACATTATTATTTTTAGTCGGAAAAATACAGTCCGAACTCTCTCTGGACCAATATTCCACCCTAAGGTCTACTTGATGGTCTATGAAAATATAACATTTCGCAATACCATCGTCTCATATCTTTTTTAAAAGTTAAGTCGAAAGGATACGTCCCGAAGAAGTCTAAAGTTTTGGAAGGAGAACAAATATTAAAATTTATTAAGAAGGTGTTTTTTGGAGGTTTAAGACGAGATGAGTTGGTCAAAATGACCATTGATGACATTGAAGATAGAGGAACAGTCTTGGTTATAAAGGTACCAGAAACTAAAACTTCAACTTCAAAAAGTTTTACTATCATTGAAGAAGATTTAGGCGCTTTAAATTTAATAAAAAAGTACACAACATTAAGACCAGCTGGAATAAAGGAGCGAAGATTCTTTCTTACCTATAGAAATGGTCGATGTACAGTACAAACCCATTGGAAAAAATACCATAGGAAGCGTCCCAACATTGATCGCAAAATTTTTAAAACTGGATAATGCATAAGCTTACACCGGCCATGTTTGCGTCGCACATCGTCAACTTTACTTGTTGAGGCAGGTGCTTCGTTTGAAACGCTAAAACAACATGGGAAATGGAAAAGCTCTTCAGTAGCTAAAGGATATATAGAAGAAAGTATTTCATCCAAAAACAAAGTAGCCAAAATGATTGCCAATTCAGTTAATTCCGAGGTTAATTCCGTATCGACTATTGAAAATTATTTAATGGACTGTTCTTTTATACAAAATAGCGTTAGTGCTACCACCGCTGCTACCATCACAAAAAACACCGACCATTCTATAGTGGGATCAGCTACATTTTCCGGGACATTTCAAAATTGTAATTTTTATTTTTGAAATAAAGTTTAATTTTTAGTATTGTTTAAAGAAAAAATTATTTTTTGTATAAACTTGATCTTTATTGTGAGAGAAATAAAATTGGATAAGCAATAAAATTTCCATATTAGCGCATTAGGGCATTATAAGCGGGCATTATCATAATGCCCGCTTATAATGCCCTAGGTGTGATAGCAGGTATTATTGCTATCATAACATATTCCGTTTCTAAGGTATTATAGATCAATAATAGATAGGTAAAACATAAATATATTTTTTTTAATTATTTTAGATCCTAAAAAACGTTGATCGACTTGTCACCAAAACGTCATATTTTAGGTTTCTGTCGTATAAATAATAAAAAAATCCAAACAGAATAAATATCTCATAATCGACCTCACCCACGTAATCTGTCCCAATAAACAAGAAAACACATCCGAATTACAACTGTTATTTCCTAACTCGACCGGGTGAATCTTTCATTATCCTGCGTGACATTTGTTTTGAAAAACTGCTGAATGGTCGAATTACAAAGATGATGGATCGTGCCATTTCAGTTGTAATAATAGCGTTGTAATACACTCCGGACAAAAACAGAAATGTGGAAAATTTACTGGTTTTAGTTTTTCTAGGAAGGGTAGTTGTGAGGGTAGGTTAACTCTATTAGGTTTCATTTACATGACATGCTTAGCATACCTATAACCCTTTTATGAAATTAAAAATCTAGATCGCTGTCGTAATTACTTTTAAAACGTAATTCAATTACAATTAACAAATTACTCTTTGTTAAAAGTAATTCAATTATTATTTAAAACTAAAAATAATTAAATATTTTAGCAATTATTTTATTTAAATTACCACGTATATTAAACATGATGACGCGAAAGAAATAAAATATTTATACTCATATGTATCATACGTAGTGATGAGCAAAGCAAGACCAAGACCAAGACCGGGTGAGTCTTGGTCTTGGTCTTGGTCTTGGTCTTGCTGCAAGAGTCTTGCTTTTTTCTTGGTAGTAATAATTTAAACTAAGTAATATTGAATAAAATATATTTTTTTAATACTTAAAAATAAATAAAGATGGAAACTATATTTTCTGCATTAAAATTATAAAATATGTCACTTTTAACCTTATACATACGTTTGAATTATTTGATAAAAAACATATTTTAAATGTAGGGGTTTATTTATTTATGCTCCATTTTTAGTTGAATTGAGACACAACCTGTTTTTATACATTTAGGGGCACATAAAAACATTTTAGTATTAAGAATTATTTAAATTTTCTTTGAGGAGGCATATAAAATTTAAAAAAAATACAAAACTATGTGAGCAGGAAAAAAAACTTTTAATTTCAACCAGATGTAAAATTTTCGTGAAAATGAATCTAAGATGTAAAAATTGGTATCTGGTTCAAAAAACAGTTATTCAGAAATCTTTTTAGTTCATATGACCTTACTATTTTTAAATTAGTCAAACATTTGCCGTACAAAGTTTGTGCAAATACTTTATAAATATGCTGAATATACAAGGTGGCTAAATACTGTGACAAAGCTCGATATCTCCAAAATCCGTTTATTATGGTGAAAAACTAAATATGAAAAAAGTATAGAAAAAAGGGCGTAAAATGTGATTTTATTTCTATTCCAGAATTTTCCAGAGTATCCACTGCCACTTAAGGAAACTTCCTTATTTTTAGCTTTTAACCTAAAATATAAAATTTATGACAAAAAATCCATTTAAAAAAATCACCTTACATATCATCGTATATTATGCTGTAAAATTGTTAAACTGTCATAATATAGAAACAATGTCAATGTAAATAGTTTTTAAATATAATTTTTGGTTTTAATAAAAATGACGTCATTTTTATTATTTTAGTATTGTTTTGCCTTTTACGTCAAAACCGAAAGTGATATTTAAAATCCATTTGTATAAAAATTTTCCTATATGACATGAAAAATATATATTTTATTAATTCCTCTCTTTTACATTAATATGGTAGTTTTAAGAAGCAATCTAATGGTGCCACTTCTTACAGTGTGGAATAAAAATAATGTTTTTCTGGATTTTAGAAATTTTTGATCCACTCTGTAAGTGGCATCACTAGATAGCTGATTTAAAAAAAAAAACATTAGAAATATGAAAGTTTTTTTACCTCTAGCTTTTCTCTGTCGTGAACCTTTTTGGGAGATATCGTGCTTTGTCAGACCATTAAGTCACAATCCTATTATTTTTGAAACATGTTATTGAATTTACTCATAATCGCTGTTAAAGATATGTATAAAGTAACAAAGTGATCCATTTAATTATTGGTTTATTAAATAAACCTGTTTTTTGTCATTTCTGTATGAAATATAAAAATTGAATATTATAATATTTCAAAAAAAGTTGCAGAAGTGCAAGAGTCTTGCAGGTCAGTCTTGGTCTTGGTCTTGGTCTTGGTCTTGCATACCCCGGTCTTGGTCTTGGTCTTGCAAGTGAAAAGGTGGTCTTGGTCTTGGTCTCGGTCTTGGTCTTGCTGCAAGACCAAGACCGCAAGACCAAGACCGGTCTCGCTCATCACTAATTATACGCGCACGTCACACTATTCAAACTGCTTCTCGGCAAGTTTAACATTAAATAACTTTAAGAAAAAAATGTTATCCTACCCCAAACATCAACAGTTTTTTTACAAAAAAATGTAAAAACGGTGGCGGTAGGCATCAATAGAAAATACGGTAATTGTCTAGAAAGTGGCCGCAACTCCGATTTTGACCAAATTTGGGGGGTTTTTTGGGGCGCTGATCACGAATTTGAAAACCTTTTTTGGCGGAAACGTTTCGTTTTCAAGATATGCATCATCAAACTTGAAAATCAAACCAACCTCATTTACACTATTCCTCCTTCTTTTTGGACAGAATTCTTGATTTTTTACACTAAATTGAAACACAATAGTTGATAAACACCTTTTGAAAACTTGTTTTTATATTAATTTTATACCTATTTTTCATTTAATTGTAAAAATTCACTTTCAAACGCTGCAACCAGGTATACAATAGGCAATTTTTAAACAAACATGGCCGCCCCGTTTGAAAGTGATACTTGGCAATTTAATGAAGAAAAAGGTGTAAAATAAGCAAAAAAAAGTTTAAAAAAGGTGTTTGTAAAATATTGTATGCCACTTTAGTGTAAAAATAAGAATTGTTTACAAAAAGAAGGAGGACTATAGTGTAAATGAGGTTAGTTTGATTTTCAAGTTTGATGATGGATGTCTCGAAAACGAAACGTTTCAGCCAAATATTCATATGCCAAATTTGGTCAAAATCGGCGTTGCGGCCACTTTCTAGACAATTACCGAAAATATTGAATTGGCGCAGAAGTGGCGTTCACTGGATTCAAAGCGGTCTGCCATGTTTCAAGTTGTTTTTTCTGGGTGGCTAAAATTTCGTCAATTTTCCATAAAAAAAGATAATTGAATTTTTGTAGTAATTCAATTATTTAATAGGTAATTGAATAAATTTTTAAGCAATTCAGTTAATTTATAAGTAATCAAATTACTTTCTAAGTAATTGAATTAGTTGGGATTCGTGAAAATCAATTACCAATTACGAAATACATTATTCTATTAATTATAATTTAAATAAATTTACCTTTTCCAGAAAGTAACTAAATTAACACTTTGGCTACTACGCCTTCCGACGCTAAATGACTTCCAGAAACTAACACCCTTTTTTCTTAAAAAATTAACATTTTATTCCATTAAAACATACAAATAGAAAAATCACATAGTGTTTTTTACAAAAAAAAAAAACAGTTTTTGAAGTGTGTCCAAATATGGTACACACAGTTTAAAATAGTTAAATTAAAAAATCAAACTAAGTTTAAACTTTTTGTTATTTATTAATTCCACACTTTCTATTCCGGGGAACAATCCTTTGAAAGGGGTATCAAAAGACTAAATAAATTAAAATTTTTCTTTTACATTTTTACAGTAATTTTTTGAAATTAAGCATTTGAATAGCATAAACACTTTCAATGGTAATTTTTTTAATCGTTAAAAATACCCTTATTTTCCAATCAAAACGTGATTTTTGGAAATATTTTCAGTTAAAATATTCATTACAAAATGTCTTTGCTTGTAATCTGCTCCCTGAATTTGTTATGTTCACGTTTTTTTAGTATTGATTGATATGCTATATGAGCATTTACTACTGCAGTATTCGTTAATAATTCTACGGCAACCTTTCTGTACCACTTTATTCCGCGTCGAACAGTAGTCGAGTAAGAAGCCTTTTGGTCTGATACATCTATAAATGACTTGATACTGTTATACTTTACGATAGTGGATGGTTTTCTCACAGTACCCTTTTGTTTGCACATCTGTCATTTCAGGAACTGCTTCAGTTGTTAAAAATAAATCGTCCTTTTGTCTTTCCATTTTCCTACAATCACATGAGTATTACTTTCACGTGCAGTCATAGCTCCGTTTTTCGAGTGTAGCATCCGTAACTGGCTTAGGGTTAAATTTTCTGTTTTTTCTCAAAGTACCAATAAGGTGCGTGTTTCTTTCCAACAGGGCATGTCGAGACTAACGCTGGTATAAAAGTTGTCTGTACATAGTAACCGTCCACAATCTAAAAAAGGTTCCATAAGTTCAAGAACTACGCGGTTGGCAACTGGTAATTCGTTTGGGTTGTTCTCCTTTCCAGAATATATTTTTAATTTATATGTATACCCTTTCTGAACACAGTTTAAAAATTTTGACGCCGTATTTGTGCCGTTTACCTGGAATGTATTGGCAAAAGTGAGTCGACCTCTGAAAGGAATCATTGTTTCATCAATACATACTTCTTTTTTGGGAATACAGGCTCCTTGGAAGTTACTGATTAGGCTATTTGTTAAGGGTTCAATCTTGCATAACCGATTGGTCGGATCCATGTTTCGTTATCTGAGAAATGCAAATTGGATAAAAGTAACTCAAATCGTATCCTTGACATGCCAATATATTTTCCCACGTCACTATTGTAGAGTAAATTGCGAGAAAAATAATCCTTAAGCGTAGGCTTTTTGTCTAATCCCATCCATAAAAGCATTCCAATAAATGCCAACATTTCTGACTCATCGGTATCTTTCCAATGTGTTAACAATGAGTTTTTATTCATAGTTTCATTTGCTATGCCATATATAATTTTTTGTTCCGCATATTTGTTAGTTTCTTGAACCATTGTGGGTAAAATATTTTCCAAAAAAGCTTATAAAAATCTAAAGGATCATCTCCACTTCTTTTTGTAAAAACTCTGCAGAAAATCGGGTTTTCGTTGAATGAAAATCCTTTAAATTTCCTGAAAAAAATGCCGAGTGCAATACTAAGAAGATATTTCTATATTTAACTTTATCTGAACAATCACTCCAAATTACTTGAACTTCATGGATTCATCATCTTCACTGACATCTCTGTTGTTGCCGCTTTCATCTGAACTACACCTGTCAGTCTCGAATAAATTTTCTCGTTATCCAAAGTATAGGTTACATATTCAGTACTTTTATTTGCTTGAATACAATTTGCCAACTTTCTTCTCTTTACACCCACGTCAGCCTCAAACTCACTATCCGTACTTTCCGATGAGCCGAAATCGTCGTAGTCGGGATCACCTACTGAGTCGTCAACGTCTGACTCGTATTCATATTCGATGTCACTCATATTGTCAACTATTTCCATCAACTCCTTTCGCTTAACGCCCGATCTCCCATTTTGAATTCAAACTATTTCAAACGCACGTATCGAGCTGACAAAACTGTCACAAATATGTTAACAGAACGTTTATTTTCCGATCTAGCAATGGCGGTTAAAATACCTGAACGGTACCGCCATCTATGGATCTATATGGAAACTGTTTTGCCAATCTTTTGTCATGAACTGGGGTATACTAAATATGCATTTAATTTGATATAAAGCGTGGCGGTATAAGGTACACAACCCACTAAACCTACCCACTGATTGTGACCATATACGGGCACGCAGTTTACTCATAAAAGTTAGTTGTGTACAATTTATGGTACACATAGTAGTTAAAGTGTTAAAGAAATCCAATTACTGGGAAGTAATTCAATACGATTTTTCGATTATTTTAGTTCAATTACCGACAGCTCTGGATCAGATATAAATAGGCCGGGGTGGATACAGTAATCTTCTTTGAAAGGGGTTATGCATCTAAGACTAGGAATAAATTAATAATTTTATACATTTTACATTTTATACATGATAATTATTATATGTAAATATAATGCAGTTCCTGTAATAGTACATAAACACTTGTCGAATGGATAACTTGTTTTTTTTTAAGTCGATTAAAAATAGTGCCCTAATATAACAAAAATTAAAAATAAAAGCCATTCTCCAGAAGAAACCATATTTGTTTAGTTACAAGACCATGACCTATAGTACAGGAAATGAAGCATTTTGGCTAGGAATTTTTTCGTCCTACATGGATTTAAATGAAATTTTCACAAGAGGTAGGAAATAGCCCAAGGATCAAAGTTTATATCATGCCAAGGGGCGCTTTTATCCTGGCGGTGGTTACCACCCCATCTTGGGAGTGGAAATTTTTTATTACATTTTACCTACAGGAATTGATAAAAAAATAATTCTAAGTATAAAATGTTCCATACATTATTTCGAGTAATTTGCGATTGAGAGTAAAAGATTTTCGAAAAAATCGACCTTTTTTAATGTGTTTCTCACGAATAACTTTAAAAATGTGCATTTTATTAAAAAACTGTAGGAAGCAAAATTGTAGCCTTAAAAAAAAAACAAAAAAAACTATTATTTTATAATTTCTCTATAACCATACGGCTTGTTAATGGTTAGCTTTTGTTCGACAAAAGCTAAATTTGGAAAATTTAAAGTCAAATAGCGAGAAAACTTTGCATTTTTCAAGAAAAACTTGTAGGGTCTTTTTTAAAGTATATAATTAGACTTTTTTTTTCAAAATAAAAAAGTTACTAGCATGAAAATTGAGCGAGTTATGATAAAAATAAGGTCGGACCCCGCTTTTTTCTATAAAAATATGTGAATTGATTTTCACCCTTCCCTATTATGGGTATATGTATTATTAATATATTCTAGAAGTTTGACCAATTTAAAACAATTAATTTTAGAAAAATTGGAGCTTACAGTGAAAAAGGATTTTCCGCAGTTTCGTTTTCTTCAAAATAACTTTAACAATACTGGACATACGAAAAAATTGCTAGAAAACCGAATTGTAGCTTTTTTGATTATAAAAGTTTTCCTTTGCTTACATTTTTCTGTACAATAAAAAACTATTTGGCGAGATATGGCCGTTTAAAGCCTCTATTTACGAGCGAGCACCACCTTATCGAGCCCTTTAAACTTATCCCATTTCAAAACTAAAGAATTTAATTCACAAAGCTTTGTAGCTCTTGAAAAATCCTACATCATTTTTGAAAAAAAACTTTTTATCATTAAAACTAAAGGAGCTATATTTAAAAAACATATCTTTTTTTGAAAAATTTGAATAGCCCACTTCGGAGCAAAATAACTTATATAACCGGTATACTTTATATTTTTATCGGTATAATTTTTGTTATTTAATTCCACTTTTTTTCTTTTATTTATATCTATTATATAAGTTTATAATACAGGGTGGCCGGCCATATTTTGACCCATTTTAATCGAGAATAACTTTGGAACAAATAAAGGTATCAAGATGCGGTTTTTGCAGATGCACTTATATTTCTTTAAAGTTTATTCTCGTACCTTCACGATTTTATTGTGACATTCCATTAGCTCAAAAACAAAATGGCCGATTTTCCATTATAGGACAACTATGTTATTTTAAATGGAACACCCTGTATATGTTTCTATATTTTCAAAATTTAATCTTTCCCCTTTAAAAAATGTAACACAAGCTATGGTTATCTCAAAAACAACGTATTTATTGACCTTCGAAAAATTGACTGCATGTCGACCAACAATATTATTTAACAATTAAAATTTGCTTCATATGTTACAAAAAAAAAGGATCGCCAAAGGTTTAGGTTATTCACAAAATAATAGTTACAATAAGGTTACATTACTTTTTAAAAACTACTGTAAATGTTGAAAATGCCTTCCGCCGACTTCGACGCACTTATTTAAATTCGAAAAAACTTATTAAAACTATTGACTAAAAATTCTTCAGGAATATTTTCTATTATGTTTCGGATATTAATTTTTAATTGCTCTAAATTTTGGGGAAGTGGACTATAACACCTCTCTTTCACATATCCCCACAGAAAAAAATCTGGAACAGTCAAATCTGGTGAACGAGGTGGCCAGGAAATAGGGCCTCCTCTTCCAATCCACCGGTTTCCAAAAACGTTGGTCAGTGAATCCTTGGTAATGTTAGCATAATGTGGTGTAGCCCCATCTTGTTGAAAATAGACGAAATTCAATAGATTTTCTTCTTGCAATTGGGGATAAAAAATATTTCCAGCATATCAACGTAAGTCCAAGAGGTTACAGTTGGTTCATGAAAAAAAATGGCCCATAAATTTTTTGCTTTGACATACCACACCAGACTGTGACTTTTGGCGAATCTCTAACGTGTTCGTTATATTGTCGAGGATTTTCTGTTGCCCAAAACCTGCAGTTATGCTTATTTACTTTTCCATTGAGGTGAAATGTGGCTTCGTCTGACATTATTAGTCTATCCAAAAATGTATATTGTTCCTTACTAAATTTTGAATTCTCTGGCAAAATTCCACCCTTTGTGGAAAATCAGTTTCTTTTATTTCTTGTAACATTTGAATTTTGTATGGCTTTAATTTAAGTTCTTTTTTCATAATTTCTTGTACTGTAGTTTTAGGAATATGGACTGAACTTGAGATTTTTCTTGTTGACAATGTTGGATCTTCCTGAGTTATCTCCAGAATTTGTAACGTTTTATTTAGCAAATTCTCATTGTTTACTAATTTCTTTTTACGGGCTAAAGATCCTGTACTCCAGAATTTTCTGTACCAGATTTTAATTGAATTTTTTGTGGGTGGAGCTTTATTAAACATGTTTCTAAATCTTCGCTGGGTTTCTTTTACTGATTTGGTTTCGGCAAACATAATAACACATTTTCCTTTTTCGCTTAACGAGAACATTTTTGCGCTTCCTAATTAAAATAACTTGTCAAAAATGACCAACAATGAGGCTTGTTGCTGTTATGGAAACGAGATAACTTTGTTTCCACAGGCGACTTTTCAAAAAATCCTTTTAAAATAATATTCCTATTCGACATACAGTCAATTCTTTGGAGGTCAATAAATGCGTTATTTTTTAAGATAACCATAGCTTGTGTTACATTTTTTTAAAGGGGAAAGATTAAATTTTAAAAATATTGAAACATATACAGGGTGATCCATTTAAAATAACAAAGTTGTCCTATATCGGAAAATCGGCCATTTTGTTTTTGAGCTAATGGAATGTCACATAAAAATGGTAAAGATACGAGAATAAACTTTAAAGAAATATAAGTATTTTTGCGAAAACCGCATCTTGATATCTTTATTTGTTCAAAAGTTATTCGCGATCAAAATGGGTCAAAATATGGACGGCCACCCTGTATAAGAATTACAATCTTGTAAGGGGTGGTTTTTAGGGATTGTAAATTTGCAAAATATTGAAATTAGTAATATTTTAGGCAGTAATATTTTATTTAATTTAATTAATAAATCTGTCAAAATAGCATTTTTTTGGGGTAATTTTTTTTTAATTAAGCTGTAATAGGGGTTGATTTATGAGGGTCAAAATGTTGCAAAATGAAATAAGTACATATTTTAAGCAACAGCATTCTAAAATTAAATCACTATGATAAATTTATCATTTTTTGGGTAAATATATTATTTTTTTACTTTAAGCTCTAACAAAGGTTAATTTTTAAGGGTTTAAATATTCTGAAATTTTATTTTAAAGCACAAAACAAGCATTATTCAACTAATCCAAACCAAATTTTACCCATCTTAAGGGTTAAAATGTTATTTTATAAGTTTTGACAATTAGTGATGGTTTTCACCCTTAAAAAACAAACAGCGCACTTTACCATAATATAGACTTTAAAGAAGAGTATAAGATGAGCCTAATTTCAAATTTTTATGTAAATCGGTGGGGGGAAAAATGCGAGGTTTTGAATTTTTTTGAGCTTCATTTCCGGGACTATATAAATCATTAAATCATTTTAATTTATCAAAAACAATTTTTTTGTAAATCTCATAAAGGGTGGTTATTTGAGGGTTGAGTTATTAATTATACCGTAAACTATTTTTTTACGATATAAGCTTTATTAAATAATTGTAAGATGAAAAAAACATTTTTTTTTGTCATTCCGTTATTAAGAGTGATTTTTAAGGCTTGAAATGTTACAAATATCATGTAAGATATAACTCACAACATGAAAATATATTTATTCTAGATATTTAGCTATGATTTTAATTTACATAATGCCCATTTCTATGGTTTTTTTATTTTTTTAGTTAGTTCAAACAGTCCTCATCATAAGTATTTATATTTGCTTTTGGTTTAAAGCGCTATTCGGCATAGAAAATCGAATTCAATGAATAAATTTGAGTGACAAATATTTTAATATTTGAATATTGCAGGAGTATAATGCAGTCGGCATAATTTAATATTTGTTTAACCAAATGTAGGGAACATGTCGCTTTTCGATCGAATAGCACGTAAAATAAACATTGCTCAGTTCGATACTAAACCATTACGTTTGTGAAAATTACCAATATATGTAACAACAAGGTTTAGTTTATTTCACTGAAAATAAATATTATTTTCTGTAATTAATATTAAGTACATTCACGAAAATTGACTAACCAGAAATTGTCAGGAATATTTTACTTTCTTAAGAAACACTGACCCAGTGTTCTATTCGTGAATGCTTCTATCGACCACTGGCACCACAACTAGGCTATTATGATACAGGATAAGTTTTTTAAAGTGGTACAATGCGAGAAGTCAAAAACTGTTTCAAATATATTCATGAAATTTTGGTCAGGTGGATTGGGTAACGTGGTTGGCTCAACAAGCCTGCTAGATACTTTTCCAACACTGGCCAACAATTAAGAAACAGTAAGATTTTGCAGGGGCTAAGTATAACTAATTTTCGGAAGACAAAGGGTGTTGTCTTCTGGAGAATGATAGAGCGCTACCCCAATTCCCCTGGGTGCTTCGAAGTCAGATAGTCACTCTGCGGAGCTACTTTTTTTAACCTTAAAACCAAAAATTTCTGAACAGATTCGCAATATTTCTTATTTTCAGCAGTATACTTCTTCAGACAATAGAATCTCCATCACATACCACACTGGCTTGTGGTAGGGATGATAACCCCACAAAAGACTTTCTTATTTTGTTAATATTTTTTATTACACCTGACAGAGAGTTTTTATTTTCCGTATTTCGGCCAGAAATCCGATCCAGAAAATCAGTTTAAAATTAATGTTTTCCCGAGAGTTTTATTGGGATTTGAAAGTATTTTAAATGGATGGTACGTATTAAATTTATTAAGTATTATTTTTGAAATAATTTTTATTTAATTTTTAACTTGGCATGAACCCCAAGCTGTACAGAAAAATCCTTAGTTTTCCCAAAATAAGTGTTTATCCTTATTTTTAAAAACAAATTTTGCTTATAAATTTCATTGCATTGAAAGCTCCCAAAGCCCATGATAAAATAAGGTTATGCTTATTTTAGGTTTTAAAATTAAATTTGGAAGAAAGATATTAACAATAATATAAATTTTAATTAATTTCGAACAATGTAAACTCTACAATTATTACAAAATACATTATTTTCCCAACAAAATATTGGTTTAGGTAAGTCTAATGCCATTGAGTCATTATTAAAAACGTTTCATCTAATTTTAAAATTACTATTAGTTAATAACAAAAAAATATATGTTATTTGCTTTTGTGATAAATACAGCCATTTGGTACATAGCTTTTCTTTTTTTTATTGAGTTAATATAAGTCCGGATTGCCGTAAGAACGTCCCAAACAAAAAATAGCTATTAACTTAGAAATAACAAAGGATAATAACATGACTATCTTTTCTAGTAAAAAAAAAAACAAATTAATTTTTATGTTATAGCTCTGACATAATCAGCTGTTGTTTATTGTACTCCCCCCTAATCAAATGATAGATAACATGCTGACCACTGGTTGCCTATACATGATTTATAAATATGAGCACATTCCCGGGAATTTTCCCGGGCACTTTCCCAGGCACGTTCTCGTTCGTGCTCGTTTGTGCTTATACTTGCTCGTAAAGGAACGTTTCCGCACGTAAAACGAACATTCGCGAACGTTCTCTGCTCACGAACGAGAACGTTCCCTTCTTAACAACACTAGTTACAGCAGCCAAGTTTACGTAAAAATACAAAAGGTAAGCTTGGTCCAAGTAAAATAGAATGCGTTAGCACTAACTACATAATTCAAAATAATACCTGACAAATAAATCTAAATTATGCTATAGCCCCAAAAGAGAATCCCATAATTAAAAACAAAGAATAAAAAAATAGGCCCATCGAAATAATAAATTCATTTCCTGAAGACCGCATATCATAACGGCGTACTTAATTCCTGAAATATGGTCGAGAGTCACGCGAATCCGCGCGCCGGCAACGGAGTCGTTCACTCGTTCGTGATTCTCGGACGGAATAAAGCCTTTGTTTTTTCGGTTTATTAGTGTCTCCTCGTAATTCTGCTCTTTTCATTGGTAAAAAGCCAAAAGTTTGTTGCAATTTTATTAACTAGTTCACTGCCTATAGGAGTGATCAAGATGTATTAGTTTAATTTTTAAAATCAAAAGATTAAATCTGTTTATAATTTTTTTTGTCTGACGCACGGTTTTCACAGAAAAATTAAATCTAGATATTTCTCTACATGGTGATATTCTTTACCGATATTGTTATGATCATGCAAAGAAACGGTTTTTTTAAGCGAAAACCGTGCCTCGGATTAAAAAAAAACAAGTGATCAACTTTACTTAGAAATGATTGGGAATTTCAAAAATATTTTTTATTATAAGAGAAATCAGTGGCGTACCATTAATGTCTGCCAAAATAGGAAGGTCAAATTCCGTACGGACGCACTGGTCGAAATAATAAAAAAATGTGGTACATTTAAAAATGCTTCTTAATACATAGTACATGTATGCCAAATTTCATTAAAATATCTAAAGTGGTATTACAGATATTAATAATAAATTATTTATTTTTGAAAATTTTACCACCCTGTATCTCCAAAGCTAGGCCTTTTAGGATATACGTTCATATAAAGTTTTCTTCTGAAAATGGACCAAAAAATTGCCTTCTTAAATATTGACATTCAATTAGAAAACACCCTGTATATTGTAAAAAACTTTACCAATCAAGTATTTTATTTCTCGTAAACAGTTGATTTTATGAATGTCAATCAAGAATAACTTTTTTTAATTTAAGGTTAAATCTATACCAAATATTCATTTTAAGAAGACTTATCTAGTAACATTCATTAAAAAAAAAAACATTAAATAACGCCTAGTATTTTAAAAATTATTAAAAAAAAAACTATTTTCAGGGGCGTCCGTAATGAAGTTGTATCTCGGTGGGGAAGGGTCGTTGGAAAAGTTTATGGGAACTTGTCATAATATGTTAAGGTTTTCTATCAGATTCCGAGATATTGCCCACATATTCTGGGACACCCTGTATAATAAAATACTCAAAATTATTGAATTTTTGATGAGCCAAAGCGTACTTTGATTTCGATTTTTTAAGGATCAGACTCCACATTGCAATTTAAGCAGCTTCCTTTACATCACTAAGGATATCCAAACTAGATTCCGACATTTTGTGGTTTGAGAAATTTTAACACTTTCTGACACTAACTATGTTACTAAAGACGCCGCAATTAAACAACGCTTAGCAACCGAACAATATACAGGGTTCGAAAAATTATTACATTACAGGAAATTCTTTTTATTTTTTGTAATACAAAAATTTTATTTAAAATTAGAAAAAATCTTGTATGAAACACGTTAGGTTTCTAAAAATATTGTTTAAGAATTTAATGGCCGTATTACGGGAAATTTTTATAATGTTAATTTATAACAGAAAATTTGTAGACGGTAATTTTATAACGCCCCACTTGGGCAAAAAAAATTATCTAATAAAATTTAAAATAAATAATTATCTAATAAAATTGCTTAAGACAAAATAATTATTAAATAAAAGTGCTCGGCTAGCTCAAAAATAAAAAAATAATTAACTTATCTTATACATTCATTGGCTAATGAATACGGTTTACAATAAATACTTACTGTCGCACGAGGCTCTACACAAAGGCGAGTGCATTCTTGAAGGGGGTATTGTCAATAAAAGTCAAAATATAAATATACTAGTTAATGGTTTATTACCAAAAAAAATAATAAAATAATTGTAACAAAGTCCTACCAAATTGTTGGATGCGCCTTTTAAACCAAAATTTAATAAGACATTTTAAATTACTAAAAAATATATGACAATGTTAAACTAAATTTGACTTGTATACAGATTTACAGTTACTAAACCAAAAGCTGGACAATTAATAAACTGTCAACAATATAACCCTATATATAACAAAGTCACCTTCTAATATGTTATCCACATATACGTAAGGCCATAAGTTGCATTTAAAACTTTTTCATAGGCACTTACAAATTAAAAAAATAATAAAATGAAGCAGAATTACTTATGGAAGTTACAGCAAAATATCTGAGAGCACTAAGGCTTAAACAAAAAATATATCCGGCCAAGGGTTAAACAAAAACCAATATCAGTAAATCTCTCTAATAAATCTTCAATGATCAAATTCAATATTTATATTAAAACTGTATAAGATTATTACCAAATGATTAGCAATAAATCTTATACCTCCTACCACAGATTGATATACAACACTCGTACTCATGTATATGATTACAGCTCATAAGTACCAACTGTTCCTAACAATCTGATCCCTACTACAACCGTACTAAAAGTAAGTGACTACATACCCCTAAGGTATACCATAATACTAAATGTTCTTTCGATAACCTTTAAAGCTTTAAAAGTGCACATGTGTATACTTATGTCCAAATTCCAGTCTTAGATTTTAGTAAAGGTAACGAGAAAATAATGTGTTAATGACTGTTCAGTCAGACAGATAAGGTATAAAAATTTCAGTTTAAATCTAAGGCTAGACTATCGACACGACATTCCCTTAAGTCAATGTAGTATCATTAATATAGAAAAATTCTCTTAAAATTAAGACTTAGCTGTGATTTTCCTGTTATTATGGAAGCAAGTGGTTGTGCCTTAGAAACGGTAGTCTAGCTGTCAGTCATCAGCAACTAATGTCGGTAACTTGGGTTTGTCACTTGAATTTCCAATATAAGGAATGGGATTTACTCGAACTGAAATTAGGCACAAGCAGCATGGGCCAAAACACAAAATCAAGTCGAAGAAATGAACGGGAAAAGAAAAGAAAGGAACAGAAAGAAAGAACCCTAAAAAAACAACTCGTCTAAGCTTTATGTACGGTTACGAATAATACTTTACGAAACACATAAATTACCCAATTAGCATAAAAAATTCTAGACAAAGTTCTCCCCTTTAAAAAAACAACCCATTTAAAGAAAACCCCATAAATAAACTACGCAATTATCATAACCCCAAAATCGAATACAATACATTTTCAAAGTTAGATCAAAATTCAAAGTAGCAATTTGATAAAACTGTGTGAAATAGAAAAATTCTTACCTTTTTCCACAAACTTAACGAGCCACTATCGCCCCTTATAAGATATTAACGAAGAAAATGGATTCCATACAAGTTTCCACGTGGTATAATCCTTCTTTAAAAGACATAAATATCCCAAAAATATACGGATAACGATGACATTTCACTCCGGAAGAACGTACTATAATTAGCACAAACAAACAGGAAATTTACTTAGGCATTTGTTTAATAATCCCCAACACAAGGATTGAAATTAACTTTTAGAACATTGCCTTCACGTGGGCTGTCTCTTTGGTGTCAGCAGGAGAGAGAGCTTCCCAAGCTATTTCAAACACAGCGTTTTCTGTCCGGTACTTGGCGGTACCAACCCCTTTATTGATACAATTCTACCAACTCGCACACGACCCATTAGCTGGTTCGTTGCCATAGACTGGCAAAAATAAACAGTTGTTCGTTGCTTACTTCTGATCTATTTCAAACGTCAAAACATTAACCTCCAAAAATAATAAACAAAAGCATAAAAATTAAGCTCAATAAAAAAAATCTCGTTAATCTAGGTAAACACAAAAGGCAATCAATAACAGGTCATTAACCTCTGAGAGAAAATAAAATTAATAAAACCTTCAAAAATGTAAACAAAAGTGAAAACAATTTAAACTATCCCTTGCGCTCCAGACAACAGACAGTTTTAAGCAAAAGAAAAACAAAATGATGGGCTACAACTGCTTCCCTTATTTTAAGGTATTTACATACAAAGGTATTTATACATAAAATAATGCATATGTACAAACGTTAAATTTTGCAACGTAACAGCCGATGCACCAACAATTCTTGTCTAATTTTAACATAAAAAGTGACATTTTTTAAAACTCACCGGCGTGTTAAAACGTTTTAGTTTCCAAAAAGTCCATTCCCTTACCAGTTGCACAAAGAAAATTGAAAGAACATATAATAAAATACTCAATATTATTGAATTTATAATAAGCCAAATCTTACTTTGTTTTCAATTTTTCAGGAATCAGACTCAACATTACGATTTGAGCCACTTGTAACTGGCTGCATAAGCAACAATGGCGCTACTTCAGTTATTTTTAAGCATTTACTGTTCCTTGGGTTTTAAATATTCTTTGCACTAGCTAAAATGCGACCTTAAGGGACCCTTATCTTTAAGTTAAAAATTTCATGTACTTAATGATCCCTTAAGTAATTTGATGTTAAAAGATTTGCCATTTGATAAATATTTGTTTATTTATCTTTCGATTGTACCTTGTTTCAAATAATTATTTCGGTAAAAATTTTGCAAAAAACAAAGTTTTTAAACTATGATTGTTTGGATTTTGGTAGTGATGAGCAAAGCAAGACCAAGACCAAGACTGGGCTAGTGGTGGTCTTGGTCTTGGTCTTGCAAGCTAAAGGAAGGTCTTGGTTTTGGTCTTGGTCTTGCACCACCCGGTCTTGGTCTTGGTCTTGCTGCAAGAGTCTTGCTGGTCTTGCTTTTTTTATAGTAATAATTTTACCTAAGTAATATTGAATAAAATATATTTTTTTAATACTTAAAAATAAATAAAGATAGAAACTATATTTTCTGCATTAAAATTATAAAATACGCCAATTTTAACTTTCACATACGTTTGAATTATTTGATTAAAAAACGTATTTTTAATGTATTTATGCTCCATATTTAGTTAAGACACAACCTGTTTTTATACATTTTGTGGTACATAGAAACATTTTAGTGATAAGAATTATTTAAATTTTCTTTGAAGAGGCATATAAAATTTAAAGAAATACAAAACTATGTACTGTGTGAGCAAAAAAACAAACTTTTAATTTCAACCAGATGTAAAATTTTCGTGAAAATGATTCTGATATGTAAACAGTGATTTCTGATTCAAAAAAAAGTCATTCAGAAATTTTTTCAGTTCATATGAACTTTTTATCTTTAAATTAGTCAAACATTTGCCGTACAAACTTTGTACAAATACTTTATAAACATTCTGCATATACAAGGTGGCTTAATACTGTGACAAAGCTCGATATCTTCAAAACCCGTTTATTATGGTGAAAAACTGAATATGAAAAAATTATAGAACAAAAGGGCGTAAAATGTGATTTTTTTTCTATTCCAGAATTTTCCAAAGAATCCACTGCCACTTAAGAAAACTTCCTTATTTTTAGCTTTTAACCTAAATGTATATTATGCTGAAAAATTGTTAAACTGTCATATAGGAACAATGTCAATGTAGATAGTTTTTAAATATTTATAATTTTTGGTTTTGATAATAATGACGTCATTATTATTGTTTTGCCTTTTACGTCAAAACCGGAAGTAATATTTAAAATCCATTTGTATAAAAATAATTCCTATATGACATAAAAAATAGATTTTTTATTATTTTTTTTTACATTTATATCTTAGTTTTCAGAAGCAATCAAATGGTGCCACTTCTTACAGGGTGGAACAAAAATAATGTTTTTCTGGATTTTGAAAATTTTTGATCCACCCTGTAAGTGGCGTCACTAGAAAGCTAATTAAAAAAACATTAGAAATATAAAAGTTATTTTCAGCTTCTATAACTTTTGTACCCCTAGCTTTTCTCTGTCGTAAACGGTTTCGGAGATATCGTGCTTTGTCGGACCATTGAATCACAATCCTATTATTTTTGAAACATGTTATTGAATTAACTCATAATCGTTGTTAAAGAACTGTATAAAATAACAAAGTGATCCATTTAATTATTATTTTATTAATGAAACCTGTAGCTCATTAAATAATCGCCTTTTTTGGCATTGCTCGCCAATTTTTTTTTGTCATTTCTGTATAAAATACCTTTGTAATTGAATATAAAAATTGAAAATTAATAAAATTTAAAGCATGAAGTCTGCAGGTCGGTCTTGGTCTTGCGTAGTCTTGCACTCCTCGGTCTTGGTCTTGGTCTTGCATACCCCGGTCTTGGTCTTGGTCTTGCAAGCGATTTTCAAGAAGAATTTACAAATATTTTGACTGGGAGGATAATTTTACGTTTTTCAAAAGGTTCAGATTAACAAACCCAGCAGGCTCAGCTTTAACTTGAGCAAATCGAAGATGAGCTTGAGTTTAAACATGACAAGTTTGGGACTATTTAAATTTGTTTACATAAATCAATATTTTTTTGTTGGTTTTTACTTATTTGTCCCATTCTATGGCCGAAAAGTAAGACGTCATTGGTGCAGCCGATGATGATAATAGTTTGGTGCTTGAGTGTAATATCATGTTAATGCTGTATGTTGTAAGTTATTGTTTTTCATTACATGCAGGTATCGTAAGGTATTTTTCCAAAATATACGCCTTTTTAGTTGTAATGAAAGTTTCTGCTTCTCTCTATTACTCCAATTTAACAAAGCGTTTTCTCTTGTCAGAATTTATGAATTCCCTAAAATCAAGCCTTAAATGAATGCAGAAAAATCCATAATTAGTTGTGCCTATGGCTTATACCGACGTAGATTTATATGCCTATCAGATATGAATTTTTGTATATTGGTCACTCCCATTATTGCGACATACTTAAATTCTTAAATATTATTCACTGTCACGCAAGTCCCAGGCGGTATCATAGCGATTCCTAGTTCTGGGAAGAAATAAAACGATTTTAGGAATTTTACTTTTGTTAATTGTTATATTAGCGATGCCTATTAATCCATTATATTTTTACAAGCATCTTTTTTTTATTATTAGTTAAAAACCAATTAAAACCTACAGTGTGGTCAAAAGAAATATGCGAAGTTAGGCATCAATGTATTTCTATAGTTTTTCAGTGCAAATGATTAATGTTGTAAACCGAGTTGCAACACAATATAACACGTATAGTGTTGCAAAATTTATACTGTGGAAAATGTGCTACAAATAAAAAAATAAAAATATCATCATCTTCAGTAACTTGTTGTTGATTTATTGAATTTATTTCAGGTAAGATATTTTCACTGTAAATAAGACTTTGCTTTTATGTTATTAGGTAATTACAATTACAATTCACCTATGTTTGGGTTCGTCTGGAAAGGGGTTGCCACGATACTAAGTGGCAGGCAATCAATAACCTGATTTCTAATGTTATTTCGAAAAAAATATAAAAAATAAGCTTTATACTCGACGATTTTCAGTACTATTTTATACACCCTTGCTACCCAATTTTATACACCCTTACCTGCCAAAGCCACGATGATCCAAACTTTTTAGTAGCCAATCATTTTTACCCCACATTACAGACATAGCGCCAACGAACTCAAGGACTAGAATTAACGCAACGCCAGTATGGTATCATGCTTATAATCCAAATATTAAACATTATCACTCACCTGAGTAGAATATGGCTGAAGACTCAACGTTACTCCATCCTGTGCAAGTTTCTCCTTTAACAACACCTTCAACTGCATCCTAGGTATCTTAACCAATTCCGCTTTGCCTTCCTCGTACTCATCCAGATACCTGGACACCTCTTCCAATGGCGCACTAGGTGTCTTTTCACTTCCGGAAGTGCGCGAGCACATACTATGTCTGTCAGTCTCACTATTATTAGCAGAAGAACTTAACAAGTTTTGATCTTGTACCGCATGTTCTTCAGTAACACTAGATTTTTCGGCTTCTTCTAAGCTAAAATAGACACTTGCAGCGCCTTCTTCTCGAAGCGTTCGCACGCTTTGTAGAAGTCGTCCACGGTGAACTGGATTAAACACGCCGATCGCGTCTAGGTCTGGATCTCCGATTTGTTTACAGATTTCCAGGTCATCGTAGCCGTTGTCGATAAAGCTTTCCGCGTATTGGCCTAGTCGAAGTGAGATAAGCCACTCGGTTACTATGTTTGCTTCCATCATGAACTTTTTTTTAACACGAAAAGTGCAAGTAACACCAAGAACTATTAACTAGCCTATAGGTGACAAGATTTTTTAGCTTTAAACAAAAAATAGCTTTTTTAAGGTAAATTTATGCTATTTTTTTTCTAATATTCTAGGATTAGCTATGTACACTTCACTAGGAAAAGTTCCTTCGTTACTTGTAAGGGTCCACTATTTGTGACACTAGTTTTGGGTTTTAGTTGATTTGGATTGTTTCAGATCTTGCGTACCTAACAAAGAAAGCTTTATTAATGTAAGGTTAGTCCCATTCTAGATAAATATAGCATAGTATTAATTGTAATTGTCTTATTTAAATTTAGTAAACATTTCAAATTTTGTTCCACAACTGGTGTATCTTCGATTTTCTTATAAATTTGGCGAAAAGTCTTAAAAATGGGCGTGTAGAATAATATTGAAATTTTAATTATTCCCTTACTAACTTTAAATCGGACAATAACGATTAATACGCTAAGTCGTCCAAATTATCATTACAAAATATTTAAACTGTAATTAAAAAAAAAAACACTTGTTATACACCGTCTGCCTCTAGCCTGTTTAAGCAATATAATACAGGGTTCCTTATAATAGACTACTCACTTAAATAGCTCAATAAAATTGTTAAAACTTGATAAAACAAACATTTTATTACACTTAATTACAATTTACTCTTTGGGATTTACTGTAACACACGATTTATCCCAACTTTTAAAAATTTCGACGTTTAAGTGAACGCCATCAGCTTCAATAAACTTTTTAAGATTGAACAAGAAATAGTTCATGACACGGTGAAGCAAAACCTGATCTATTTGCCGGACTTCTTCAGCAATTCGTACTTTGAGTTCTTGAATGTTTTCTGGACGAGATGCAAAAACTTTTGCCCCACAGAAAAAATTCCGGAGACCTCAAAGGCCAATTTAAATTCCCAAATCGTGCAATGCGTGGCCCATTAAACAGAACTCCATAAGTGTGTGCTGTTGCTTCGTGTTGCTGAAATAATAACGCATAATCTAGTAATGCTCTTATGACAAAATCAGAAATAAAAAACGTCTCTAGCATATTTACGTAACGCTCGGACGTCACTGTTAGAGGACGGTTATTTTCATCTTAAAAAAATAGGGACCAATAATTTCAACTGATCCTTCTGCACACCAAACAATAACTTTTGGATTATGAAGATTGTTTGTAATGATTTCTTGACGATTTTCGTGTGACCAATACCTAATATGCTGCTTATTAGGTATTCCCAAATAAAAATTTGCCTTGTCACTCATTAAAAGATTGTGGATGTCTCCTCGATGTAAACTTGCACGCATTACTTCTTCTATTAAGTTACTTGGGCAAGTTTCTAAGCAAAAAACTTGTTGTTAAATTAAATAATCAATGAGAATTAAAACTAAACATTAAATTATGTGTCAAAACCCAATAATAATTTATTAGGAAAATGACGATTTACGAAAATCAATTTTATCCTAGTTTTGTGATAGGCACGCCTCCTCACTTAATAACTTGACACTTGATTAAAATCCCAAAGGCGTTAGGAGATAAGGACGTAGAAAAAAAAGTACTGATTTATTTAATATAGAATTTAAATCAATATCAAAATAGGTAGTCTACTTTGGGGAACTCTGTATAAATAGTTATTTTCAGGAGATCAGCTATCCACCTCTAAAAGGGTCCAAGTTATAAATTTATCAAAAATGTAGTCAACTTAATGGTTTTCCTAGTAACAACTTTACTAATTTAATTTATTTAAAACATTAGCAATCAGAAAATAAAAAAGGTATCAATAACTATCTGAAATGCCAAAACATAAGAAGTAAATATTTTGTTAAACTTATTACTACTTTTAAAGCATACTGGTAAAAAAAAATAATTTTCTCGTTACTAAAAATTAAGTCATGAGTACTTTTTATTGAATCGTACAAAAAAAAAATAAGACGCTTCCAAAAACAAGTTTATGTCGTATCTCTTTTGTTTTAAATACAGATTCTATGGGAAAAATACAAAAAATAGGTATTCCATTTTTTTTAATACAAGGCAACCCACCAATGAGCTCTATTTATTGCTATAATGTATTTTTTTGATAGTAATCTACGCTAACAAAAAATGTTAATAAATGATTTTATGAGTAAGTTAACGTTATATGTTAGCTAAAATTAATTATCCGCACCTGCTGTATCTTAAATAAACTAATCAAATCATGCAAAATTTGATAAATTGTTATCAATATCGGTAACATGTACCAAGTTTTTACTATTTAAATATTATGAAGAAAAATATGTAGAATAATATTGATACACATATATATTTTAGTGATTTTAAAATATTTGTAAAAATTACTGAAACATACCAACTAGTTAAAAATAAATTTACGTAAATGATTACTTAAAAATATTTTTTTAACAAACTGTAACATCCCCATGTAAATTCTGATCAATTTTATAAATACTTCTACATAGCTCTACAGTTTTTTATTCTAAAACGCTAAAAAGAAGGTAGATATGACTATCGATAGAAAAAACCATCAATGATAATAAAAAGGCCACCTAGTATATTTTAAAAATTAATTAATAAATAAGTAATAATTTCTTTAAAAGAAAATTAAGAAATCTATATATGTATATATTAAGCCAAATGATCGATTGCCGAATATAGTTCCTATTTCGGTAGGTGTTTAAACTGATTTACACATTTCGCGAACTGAGCTATCCGGGGTTGTTCAAATGCCGAATAAGATATATTTCGGCGGATTATCATCAGCTCGTCGCTTACATGAAAAAAAATACTTTCAATGTTGCTTTTTGGCCGTTTAAGGTAGAAGAACGCTTGTTTCAAAATAAAAAGCCGCTTTCCTTACAAGAACTAACCATGACGGACTAGGTAGTTATTAATAAAATTTTTACAATTTTTGATATGATAGAAGTTATAATTTTTTAAAAAGTGAAATTTTATATATTTCCCGGTTTTTTCCAATACGTTGTTAAAATTTTGTTTATAACTTCTGCAAATAATTAAGACAAATTCAAAAGCCCTAAGTCCTAGTCGGTAAATGTTTAGTTCTGGTAAGCAAAGCGGCTTTTATTTTGAAACACGCCTTGGACGACAGAACGGGGTTTGGCCAAACATATATATATATTTTTTTCATGTTCGAGGACCAGTTGATGATAATCTGCCGAAATATATCTTATTCGGCATTTGAGCAACTCGGATAACTCAGTTCGCTAAAAAAACCAGTTTAAATAGAACCGAAATAGGAATATGTTCGCCAATTGATCATTTGGCTTTGATCATTTCGAATGAGTATTTATTTCGGCGAATGGGCGATTTCGGCACATGAGTCTAACATATATATATATATATATATATATATATATATATATATATATATATATATATATATATATATATATATATATATATATATATATATATATATATATATATATATATATATATATATATATATATATATATATATATATATATATATATATATATATATATATATATATATATATATATATATATATATATATATATATATATATATATATATATATATATATTATATATATATATATATAATATATATATTATATATATATATTATATATTATTATATATAGACCCAGGGGCGTTTTTTAGATTAATAAATTTTTTTCGCCCCGGCCTGGCCCGGAGGGACAGGGCTTTTTTCTCCCTCATCTTAAGTAAAAAATAAGTAAATGACAAAAGCCAACGCAAAGACTTGCAGTCCCAAATAGTAGGAGAGCTAGTAAACAAATTTTGGGTAGGTGCATTAAAAATTTTGAATTGTCCTTGAAGGACAAGGATAAGAAACTTGATTTTCTTATTTAGGGGTCCTCCAATGACAACTAAAAAATTTTCATAGTGCTTCAAGAATTTTCATACACTTTCTTATTTTAGACCAATTAGTTGTGGTTAGTTGAGGTTAGTTGTGGTTAGTCATAAAATTGTAAAAAGTAAAATGATTTCTTTTATTAAATAACATAAAATTTTAAATTTAAATTAATTTGAATTCCAAAAAAAAAAAAATACAAATGATGTAATATTTTCTTTTCTTGGACATCTTTACACGTCGTTAAAAATGCTGTTTTTTGTGAATTACCTGAAGCCTTTGACTGTGTTAATCATTCTATTATGTTAAAAAAAACATGAGATTTATGGATTTTGTGGTGTTTCTTTAATCACAGTACTTAAACTTACTACTAAATTTTTAGGATTTAATGTCGATGTTAAACTGAATTTTAAAGAACATATATTAAAATTATATAGTAAACTTGCATCTAATTGTTACGCTATTAGAGTGCTCTCTTATGAATTAGAAGAATTTTCCATTTTAAAAACCATTTGTGTTGCTTTAATTGAATTAATTATAAAGTATGGCATTTGTTTTTGAAGAAATTCTTATCAGTATCTATTATATTTAGTGTTTTTCGTGTAAAAGGGAGCAGTTCAATATATTTTCATGTAAACCATTATATTTATTAAATGAATTTTAACACTTTCTTCCATCTATATTTTAGAAACAGTATCTTTATTATACAAAAAATATTGGTTTAATAATACCTAGACCTACCTTGAAAAAATCTTCAAAAATTTGGTTTATTGATTATAACTCGAAAAATATTGCATTTAGACAAAATGTTATAGAACTTAAATTAAAGGTATTTTAAAAATACATTGTTTATATAACATGTAGTTTCGTGTATCTTCTATAGTTTTTAAGATATTGCGGTTTTAAATTTAAAAAAAATCGTTAATATCTGAAATTACGCCTTTTCTTTCTCGATTATTTGATGTTTGACACCCAATTTTAACTTCAGATTTATGTTTAGCGGAAAAAATACTTCAGAAAAATCCTAGTCCGACACCCACCACAAACCACCTTTTTTTGGGTCTGTGATATGAATCAATACACTATACCCAAGGAAGTTTAAAGGTGTATGGAAGCCCATTCCTATGGCCCATTCGATCAAAAAATGTCCAGCCCAGTATGAAATAACTGTCAGAGTTGGCCTCGCCGATTTTGCGCAATAACGAAATTCCACGAAATAATTTAATGTGTTGCCTACTTACACACTGATAAATCAGTGTGTAGTTAGGCAACACATTATCCTTTTATGAGAGCCGTATTAGTTTCGATTGTTTTGCTTTGTGTAATTATATTTTGTGGTTGCAGAAGTTTTTTGGATTGATAAAAACCTTCTTATTTTAGTGATCAGTGTTTATTAAATTGTGACTATAATTTTGTGTTTATTGTTTGTTACTTTTAATATCGTAACAAAATGACTAGAGGTTGTATGGTTTTGTCTTGCAAATCTAAGGGTAACATAGCCGGCATTTTTTACTTTAGGTAAGTATTTCTTATATTTAAATTAGGTGCTTCTTATGAGGCGTAACGTTAGGTAACCGAATAAATAATAATATATCAATTATGATAATATGAAAATTTCATAGAAATAGCAGTGAAAATAAGGGAATCTTACTATTTTTAAATGGTTTCCACAATGTTTGTGTATTTCTGTGAATTATTAAAAAGAAATAAGGTTTACATTAAGGTACTTTTATTTCATTTAATAATTTAGTACATTCTTTTAAAGGATCAAAATTATTAATTACTGGGCTGACCAGGCAAATTTTAATATATACAGGTCCCTCTAATTGAATGAAAGCCTTAATGAAAGCAAGTACAATTTTATGTTAAAGTTCCTTTTTGCTTTTTCTGTATTTGTTTAGAAAAAAAAATAGATTTTTGGTTTCTTAAACTTACATTATCAATTTTTTAAGCTCGACATACTGTAGACACATAATATTTAACGGATTAACAGTTACTGTTACAATGGATACCTAGGTACCAAAGGTTACTAAACATTTTTAACCGCTGTTATTCGGTCTCATGAATGTTTGTTATTAGTGAAAAGTATATGCCTGAAAAGCAGTTATAAAAATTTTCACTTTTTAATGTACAACCACAATCATAGGATTAGATTAAGCTCATTTTCACTATCTTACCCTTCTTTTATCACAAAATTAGTGTGTATATGAAACTACCATACAATGTTTGAAATTCATTTAAAAAATCGTGTTTTTATTTATTTTAAAGATTTTTGGTAAAAAAACAAAACTCCCAAAAATATCGACCATTTAAATAGAAGGCCGTAAAGTGGCGCCATCTATTCTTTCCATATTATATCAGATGATATAAAATCCAATATTACACAATAATTTTAAATATTCTATGGTAGTATCGTTTAATAACCAACAATTTTGTGCAAAAATAAAGAAAAAACAGTGAATGCTTAAATTTGACATTTGATAATGTCAACTTTATAGATAGTAACAAAGAATTATGGACGTCCGGCTCTGACCTACTATTCATTGCGCAAACTCCGCAGGGCCAATCCCCCTATTCCCGCTGCCCTGCACGCCTGGACAATTTTGTTCTACAGTATTGGGCTTCCATACACCTTTAAACTTCCTTGACTATACCTCCAACAACTCTTATTTTTTACATAAAAAGCTTGGTCTACAAACTCGTGTAAAACTAGTTTCCCTAGCACGGTTTTTAATTAATAAAAGTAAAATAATTTACACAAACATATACATATCAATAAATCATATTCGGTAAAAAACAGCCTTTAATTAAATGGAAAGCGAAGTAAAAAGATAAGTTATATTTCAAAATTACTGACAACCCCAGTATCGGTCTGATCGATAAATTGAATTCTATTTTAAAAATGTCTGTCTTGAAAGTGAATATTTGTATCAATTAATGTTCACCGAAGCGGCTAAGGACACCAAGTCGACCAACAACAGACTAGTGGTTATACACACCAGAAGATCATTGAACTATGGGGAAGGTGTCCATGAAAAAATTATTTTGTGCCTTTGGTTAATAAGAAATTAACGAAATTTATATTTTAGGGTATTATCAAGGCCATTATTCATTAATAAAATTATGTAAAGTTTTTTTTTTATCGGCATGACTTGGTAGGAATAATGTTTTAAACGGGTGGGTGACCTAACAGGGTTGCAAGGATTTAAATCAATTGATTTTAATCACGATTTAAATCACGATTTAAATCACTTGATTTTTTTTAAATTTAAATCATGGTTAAAATCAAAATAAAAATTATAAAAAAAATTATTTGGGTTATAAACAAAAATCGAAACAAAAATAAAATACGTTAGTATAGTAAATTAATTTATTACAAGAACACAATAACACATAGATAGAAGTATTATTGCAGAAAATATTCAAAACAAAAAACAAATTTAATTGTAATATTTGTAAAGAAACACTAGTTTGGCTTTTTTCAGTACCTAATCGATTGCGTAGTTTAGAGTGCACTAAACCAAATGTTGAGAATATCCCCTCTACTGATGCAGACAAAGCAGCTGAGAGCAGTTGTGTAATTATGGAAAGTTCTTTTTCAATAATATCTGCGTTTCGTTGTGATTTCCACCAGTCAATAGGTTTACGCTTTTCAGGATATCATATTGAAACATAATATCGTTAAAGGCTCTGATTTGGCAAGAAACTTGATGATTAGTGGTAATAAACCACTATCTGGATACAGTTCTTTTGCAGTTTGTAATGCAATATTTTTTCAGTATATGTCAAGCTTTGTGTTTTCGTTGGGTCGATAAAATGCCAGCAAATGATACGGGGTTATACACATATTATATCTATTTTTAAATTTTTGCAGTTGATGTAATGTCAGATTAGTTTCTTCAAAGTAATCTTCTAATATTTTAAATTGCTCTACAACATCTGAAATAGTGGCGTCGGTCTTTTGCAACCTATCTATTGGAATGGAAATTGGCTTAAGAATTTTGAGATAATCTTCAGCACTTCTCTATGACTTCTTCGAAACGACATATTCAAAAAACTATATTTTATATTTTACACAATATCAAAATTTTCAGTTAGCCGTAAAAACAATGCTCCGCGCACAGATCTTAACTAGACCGGTAAATCTGCGTGTTCTGACAGGAATTTTCAAGAAAGTGCAAGTGCTTTTTCGAGGTAAATATTTAATATAAGAGTTTATAAAAACGAAAAATATTAGGAGATAGGAGAATGTTTAAGAATAAGGACACGTTACAAACTTCGATTGTGCTATTTACAAAAAAAAAAAAAAAAATCATGATTTAAAAAAAAAAATCGCGATTTTTGATTTTTTTTTTAAATCATGATTTTTTACAACCCTGTGACCTAAAAATTAAATTTTTATAAAACCATGCATTCGTTTTCAGCTTTTTGTAAGGGAATAGGCGCTCTTTTTATATTAGTAGCTAAATTAGCTGTTTTATGAAACGTATAGTTTTATTTAGGATAAATTACAAAAAGCTACATTGTGGATTTTGGTGCTTTAAAAAACTATTTCCTGCATGAGACTATCCCAGACAGTAAAATTATTTAAATATTTTAGATATCTAAATTTACTAAAGTAATAGGTATATCAATAAAATAATAATAATAAATAAAATATTATGAGAAAAGAAGACAATTTAATGAATTCATGCAATAAATATATTCTAAATTACAGGTATTTGAACCATACACAATAGGATTTTGACTAACAATTTGAATTTATTCAATTCAATTCAAAATTCTTTATTTCCTTAAACATACATGTATGCATAGAAAACGTCAACAGAATCCATTTAGAAAATACATAATAAAACACTAAAACTATGTTTAAGCAAAGATAATACTACTACGGATAAGATAAACCATTCAATGCTATATTTTTGATACCCCTAATGGACTTTGGCTGCGAGCCGATGCCATGGAGTTTTTCGCGCTATCCGAACGAAAGTTAAACAGTGTTGCCGGCAGGTTTTTTACTATTGGCGTGATGAAACGCGACTAGATAAAACACAATCCGTTTAGCCCCCCGCTTTTGCTCTTAGTGTTCGAAAAAAGGTACAAGCTGTGGTACAAGCGAAACATTGGCTGTCGCACGGTTTGTTTCGCTGGGGCAGGGGTTACCGACTTAATTTTATTCCATTTAAGGAAGCATTGATATCTTCGAACTGATTCAAAACGCCCCATTTAAATGAACCATCTATTCGTAGTAGTATTATCTTTGGTTTAAAAAACGTTTAACTTTGTTTGAAGACTGAAATGCTCTGAATTTTTAATGTCATGGGGCGGGTGGTGGTTATACAGTTCGGATGGCATAATTACGCAACTGTTGGCCGTAAAGAAATTGTGTTGTGTTATTAAGATATCGGATGTATTTTTAGGTTGTACGCTATGTTCCTGTCCGAAAACCTAACAGTTAAGTGTGGGTTTTTTTTTAATATGTAAAACACAAGACAAAATATACATAGATGGTATTGTTAAAATCTGTAGTTGCTTAAAAGGTTCTCAATGAGTCTCTTTGAGATTTTAAAAAGAATAGTTCTTATAATGCTTTTTGAACTAAAAGATATCCTTGACACCTGCTGAACTTCCCAACAAATAATACAGTAATTTATAGCAGAATAAACCTGTGCGTAATAATTTTTTTAAAATGTCAATGTCTACAAAATTGCGAAGATTTCGCAGAACGTAACACTTGGTAGACAATCTTGTGCATAAGTTATCTGTATGTTTAGTCCATTTTTAACGTGAGTCCATATGCACCCCAAGGATAAGGATGAGTCCTTCTCCTTAAGTGATTTCCTTTTTGTGAATGTAAATGCTGTAATTCTTAACAGTTGGGGAAAAATGTGCAATTTCTGTCTTTGACGCATTTAAACTTAGACCGTTTAATTGACAATATCTCCGAAATCTCATCTGCACAGTTCGGCAGCTTCAGACAGTTTCTCAATACTTTCTGAACTTATTTCGAAAATTCTATCATCCGAAACTTTAAACATTAAAATTGTAAGATATATTTAAATCATTTATAAAAAGAATAAATAGTAAGGGGCCCAATGAAATCCCTTGAGGAATTCCCAGATCAATGGAAGAAGGCTCCGATGTAAATTACCCTTTACGTTAATCCTAACACTTTGAGTTATTCCTCGCAGATAGGAAGCTAACCAGGAAAGCGTATTATTACGAATGCCATAACTTTTTAATTTATTAAGCAATAAATTATGTCTAACCTGTCAAAGGCCGAGATAGATCGAAATACATACAAACGGTCTTCTTTTTGTTGTCAAGCCCATCTATGATATAATTAATCAGATAGATTAGGGCATCCTTGGTCGACAGTTTCTTTTGAAATCCAAATTGAGAAGGACTTATAATATTATTTTCAATTATAAAAACTTTAAATTTTCATAAAAGGCATTTTCAAAAATTTTTGAAAATACTGAAAGCAAGGATATGCCCCGATAGTTCGCCCTATCATCAATAGGCCCCTTCTTATGGATAGGAACAACGATCGCCTGCTTTAATAAGGACGGAAAACTTCCCTCCTGAAATGATTTATTAATTAAGGTTGCTAAAGGATATTTTATATATTCAACCACATGACGTAAAGCTGAACAAGGAATACCATCAAAACCCATGGAATCCTTCTTGGAAATATTAAAATTATACTACCCACTTCATCAGGAAAAATACTAAGCAGCTCCATTTCTGGTATATTTTTTTGCGATTATTTTTTCAAAATCATTGTTTCCGTGGCATTGTATAGCCAGGTTTTTAGAAGTCTCCAAAAAAAATTTATTCCCCTTTAGCCAGTCTCTCTGCTGGAATTTCATTTTTTATTATAAAACTTTACCGGCTTAGTTTTTTCCCTTACTTTGGATCCGTTTTTAATAATTGACCACGCAGCAGAAGACGTATTGTCAGCATTTGCCATAATGTTGGAAAAATAATTGCGTTTTTTATGAGAACTGTCTAAATTTTTAACACTAATAGGTGAATTATTTATTATTATTATTATTATATTTTTTTGAGCCACAGTTAAATATTTTGTTATTAAAGTAGAACACGGATTTGAAAGATAAGATTGAGAATTTTGTCCAGTATTGTGCAAGAATTCTTAGTTTTATTAAACCAATATTTTTTGTATATTAAAGATACTGGTTCTAAAATATAGATAGAAGTAATAGTCCAGTAACTGAAGACCTGAAAGTACCTAAAGCTGTAAATAAATCTGTACAGTTTTCATTTGTGGCGCAATTCTTAGGTCTTCGCGAATGCTTTCGAGCGAGAAAAAGTTTATCACGATTCCGACGTGGAAATGGCCCCCCAAACTCCCAAAAATAAGTTTCCCGCAAATATCTGCCAAAATATGAGAATAAGAAAATTTTTGTTTAAACATAAAATAAAGATCACCTCGAAACTTACAAAAATGGTCCGTACCATTTTTTCGCAACACCAATATTTTTCGCAAAAACGGGTCGAGGAATCCATAACATTTCACAATGAGTAGATGTGACTAAACGGCAAAAGAATGCAGATGGGCAGAACAATTTTTTATCAAAACGCGAGAAAGATAGTAAAGGAAATTTTCTGGGATCATTAGACACTCGTTAAGGTCTGATTATAAAAAATAAATTTTAATAACAAACCATTTTTTCAAAAAATATCAATAAATTAATGAAATACTTCTAAAATATTGTGAAAAAAAAAACTTTGACCGCTTTTTTTAATATTCTAGTAAAATCAGAATGGACCCAAACGCATATGCAATGATAGATACGGGTTTTCCCATTCTAATGAACTTTGAATGATTATTAAATGTACATTATTGCCCAAGTAATGGAACAATTCGTCCGCCCGCTTATAAGTGAATCCATGAAGATAGCGGCATTCTAGCGATAGAGCGGCAGCTGAAATGAGGGGACATTTGGGTCTCGTTATCTCGAAAACTATCGATTTTTCGAAAAAAAATATTGGGACCATTTTTGTAGATTACAAGGCGGTCTTCATTTTTTGTTTAAACAAAAATTCTTCAATTCGCATATTTTGGCAGATATTAGCGGGAAACCTATTTTTCGAGCCTTGAGGGTCCATTTTCAGCCCTTTCCCACCTGTTAATGTTGATAAACTTTTTTTGCTCGAAAGCATCACCAAAGACCTAAGAATTGCGCCACAAGAGAAAACTGTACAGATTTATTTACAGCTTTTTCCGTTCATTTACTGGACCATAAGTGGTAAAATTTTTCTTGATATAAATAATTGTTTACAATAAAAACACTAAATATAATAGATACTAATGAGAATTTCCCCAAAATTATCAATTTAATTAAAGCAGCATAGATAGATTTTAAAATGGAATGCAATGGTATTCTTTTTATTCATGAGAGAGTACTCTAATAGCATAATTTTAGATGAAAGTTTACTACATAATTTTTCTATATGTTCTTTAAAATTTAGTATAACATCGATATAAATTTTTAGAAAATTAGTACATAAAGAGAATTTTATAATTTCATCATTCAAAAATTAGTTATTGGTTACACATTTAGGTAAATGTTAAGATATTTTTAGTTATATTAAAAGAAAGCAAATAAGAGTTATAGTACATACGAAGTCAATCCGAACAGCTAAATAAAAGACTCACATACCGGGACTGCTCAATTCACCAAAAAATCCCCAATAAAAATGACCCACCTGGACCTAACTTTATGATGGTTAGACCCCATATGAATATTTTTTCGCATGCACAGCCGCTTCTAGTCGGTCAAATAATGTTTCATGGACACAAAAATAAAAGAACATCAAAAAATGTCTGGCCCGCTGTAGGCACCTGCATTTGCATTGTCGGCTAAATTTATCAGTGCTGTGCTTGTAATGACTTGTCGATCAAAATATAAGGAATTGAAATTGGTTTATTCTTGTTTTTTTAAAAATTTTTGCGAGTGTCTAAAAAGTTGTATTTTTCTAAATTGTTTTGTTATTATTGGGGTGGTTATTTCTGTTGTTACTGTTATCGTTGTTAATATTTGTTGTTTTACTGTTTAAATATTTTATCAAGATGGCGTTGTGCAGACCTTTTGATGTTTCTGATAATGAAACGGACAATGTAGAAGCCGATTTCATGACGGAGCCGTCGAAATTTTTAAATAAGGACTTACATGTTCAAGCACAGAAACTTATTTTAAATATTTACACTTGCTTAAAAAGTGAAAATCGTGGGGCATCACAAAACGAAATTTTAAAAATGATTTGTGAGCTTACTAAACTTGCACGTACTACAATTTGCACACTTATTAGAGAAGGAAATACCATCGACCATTCCGTAAAGCGAAAAAGAGCTAACCAGAAGCTTAAAAAAGTTGATAATGGCGACAAAGAAGTTATACGCCGAATAGTTTATCAATTTTACGAAGAAAACAAAATCCCAATATTAGAAATGATTCAGGATAAGTTTCGGGATTATCCAGATTATGAATATAAATCTTTTGACACCTTGCGTAATATTTTGCTAGATTCGGCTTCAAGCACAAAAAATTAAACCAAAGGATGGTTATAATGGAATCGACTCGTATCATAGCATGGCGGCAAGAATATTTACGTAAAATTAAGGAATATCGCCCATCAAAAAGGAGATAGTGTACCTGGACGAAACTTGGTTCGAACAATGACCTTTTAAATATGGTTGGGTGGATAATAGTAATAAGTGTACACTAAAGGGCCCTGTTCTCGCGGAAAACGAGTAATTATATTACACGCAGGCAGCAATAAAGATTTTGTTCCTAACGCTTTTTTTTATTTAAAAAAATTAAAATTCATCGGCTGACTACCATGAAGATATGACCGCCAGTCTATTCCCAAAAGTGGTTTTTTTTAACAGTTGCTGCCGAATCTGTCTCCAAATTCTGTCATTGTTATGGACAATGCTCTTATCATTCACGTTTAGACAAAAAAAATTCCCAATAGCAACACAAAGAAGGATGATATTCTTAAATTTATGGAAACTAAAAACATGGAAATTCGTCAAAAGTCTACAAACAAGATGTTATTGGAAGCTATGAAAAAGGGGGAATTTTAAAAAAAGGAAATGTTATCGACAAATTATGAACACATGGTCATACTATTTTACCTCTTTTCCCTTTTTTCCGTATTTAATCCCATCAGATGATTTGACTGAACGACAGTGCTTTCGTACTAGAAAATAAAAAAAGGGCAGTTGTTAATGAAGTAAATGACAGTGGTATATGGATGAAATGTGTTCAGCATGTCATAGTGAAAGAAAATAATATTGTATTTTACCGGCCATTGACCACATTATTATAAACCCAAATTTTGATTCAAGCTCTGAAAATTCGGATGGCGAATTTTGACTTTTAACAATTATAGGAAATAAAATAAAATCATAAACGGGTGAGTGTTTTCTTATATATTTCTTATATTATATAATACCTACTAAATAAAAAAAATGAGTCCGCGTAACTATAAATAATAAGAATAAATGTTCATGATTTTATGTTAAATGCTGCACGCCCATGCCTTATAAAGAAAATGCCGCTTCTAACCGGCGTTTCAGTTTTTATGCTGTTCGGATTGACTTCGTATAGACTTTACACCATGATTTGATTTTTTAAATATTTTCAAATACATTATACATGTAAGGAATTACCTCAAATCCGCCACTAACGCGTTAATTTTTTTTTCATCCCCACTTTGATTCTATTGTTGCCTTTACATGAAAAACGTCATATTTTTCCTACGACGAAATATGATGACTCAAAACCAGATTTAATGGTATTTATATAAGAATTTTTGTAACAAAAATAAAATTTTTACCTATGGAGCCCACGGCCGATTTTGCTGAAATTTTGTATACGAGTTTTTTTGGGGCGCTGATCACGAATCTAAAGTCAAATTTTGTTGGAAATTCCTAGTTTTTAAGTTATAACGCACCGCTCGGATCTAACCTCAAATCCGCACAAACGCCTAAAATTATTCCTTCTTAAAATAAGTTACATCATAAGTGGAAGATTTTATGGTAAATCATTTATTATTTTTCATTGAAACCCTTATTTTAACATTACCTTAGTCGTTATTTTAAACAAAAAATACTTTTAAAAAGTCAACAAAATTATCTAGGGATTTTTAAAAAGTGGTACAACTTGGGAAACAATTGAAAAGCGCGTAATTTATAAATTTTAATTGTGTAAAAACATTTACGGCATTTATTTTGTTTGTGTTTTAAAATCAAATATTGTCAATTACTCGATCATTACCTATTTAATGTATACCTTATCAACAAATCCAAATTCAGGGAAATGTGCCTCTGCCTCACTTGTATTAATATCTGATCTCTAATTAAAAACACTTTGCAATATAAGTGCAGGAGTCCTTATCATAATCAAACCTTTAAAAAAAGATTAAAATAATGCTTTTACTTGGATTAAGTGCTTTTTTATAGGATTTTCTAATTTCTCTATTACAGATATACTTATATATATTTTTTTTATTTCTGGCAAAAACAGTTTTAATATTAAATTTGGCGCCTTTCAGCTGTAAGTACTAACTTATAGGTATGTCTAAAAATCCCTGAGGTAACTTTGTTGATTTTTTTAAATATAAAAATAAATTTTTTGAATGTGTTTTTAGTAAAACTAATGAGTAAATAATCTAAGAATAAGTTTATCCTGCAAAATACAAGGTGTTCTACTAGAAAATCACTTAGTTTGGCTGTGACCAGGTTCAAGAAAAAGGAATTTTAGGAAAGAATGTGCATTTTTGAGGTTAGGTTCGATTTGGTCGTTACTTAAAAACTAGTATACCAAATTTCATTAAAATGGGCCATGGGTCCGATAAGTAAAAAATTACCAAAAAGTGACTCTTTTGTTGTTGTGTTTTTGTGTAAATTTCAATTAACCTACTGATTTCCATTTGAGTAGAAAAACGACAAAATCGTAAAAGTCACCCAATTTGTGTTAATTTAGTTTCAGGAAAAGTAACTAATAAATTGTTAATAATGTCTTTTTTTTTTTGCTTAAAATCAAAATGATTCAAAAATCATAACATGGTATCAATAGGGTCAATGATTCCTTATTTGGCAAAAACAAATATTTCATGAATAATTGATTAAACATTTTGTTTTTCTTTTTTGGTTATTTTTTTAAAACTAAATATTTTAAGTTATGTCACTTTTCCTCTGGGATGACGATAGACATTTAATAAACCAAAAATCTATATAGTTTAGTTAAAATCCATAAATACTAAAATTTAGCGACAAGGATAGTAAAGTATATGCCCTTAATTAAAAGTACAGGGCCTTTATTTTTAAAAGACAGAAAAAATATTTTATATAAAAATGGTAGGATTTTTGTCATATTATCTTTTAAATTATCGGTAAAAAAATATCGCAATAAAAAATGGAAAAATATAGAGCAACTTCAACTTTTTTAAAAAGGAACACCTGTATACTATCCTACAGCTAAAGATTTTTTCTGTTTCAAAAATATATACATAATTAATGATATTTGGATGAACTATTTTTTTTAGATATCTTAGGTTAAATTATTAATAAATTACAAAAAGTTTCATATAGTATCAAAAAGCCATGGAAATAAAATTTTGGTTGCTGAATTTGGTGGTTTTCTCTGGACCAATATTGTTCATTTTGTGATTAAACATTCCTGCTAAAGAAAAGAAACTTGTCGGTAAATAGAATTTTATTTAAAACCCTAGCTACTCGTATTTTCAATGCATACTTGGGTCAAACCTGCATGTTTTGTTTAGAAAGATTCTGAACGGACATAATATACGAGAAAAAAATTTGTAAAATTTAATAAATATTAAAATCTGTTTTATTATATTAAGTTCAGACCCGCATAAAATTTTTTGGTTTTTTTTAAAATTTTTAAAAAAAAGATTTTACAAAAAAAATTAATTTTTTTAGGGAAAAAAAGGAATAAATTTTAAATTTTAAAAAAAACCCAAATTTTTTTCCCAAAATTATTTTTTAAAAAAAAAAAAATTTTTTTTTTAAAAATAAAAAAAAAAAATTTTAATGTTTTTTTAAAAATTTTTTTTTAAAATATAATATAAATTTAAAAAAAATTTAATTTTTTATATTTTTTTAATTTATTTTTTTTTAAAAATTTAAAAAAAAAAAAATTTTAAAAAAAAAAATTTTTTTAAAAAAAAAAAAAAAAAAAAAAAAAAAAAAAAAAAAAAAAAAAAAAATAAAAACAGGGTGTTTCCTTTAAAAAGTTGAAGTTGTCTATATTTTTCCTTTTTTATTGGGATTTTTTTTCTGAATTTAAAGATAAAAAGGGAAAAAAAAAAACCACAATTTTTTTAAAAAAATTTTCTGTCTTCAAAAAAAAAGGCTCAGAAGCCACGTAAATATAATCAAAGACCCTGTACATAATTTATTTGCCTTAAACCTTTAAAAACAAAAATCCATTAGTCACTAGATATTACAAAACCACGAACAAGTGAACGACCTTTTAAAGTAAACTTGTGTGAAAACCTTTCCTTAGTTTCCTTGCGAAGAAAATAGGAAAGCCGCTTTTTCAATGAATTCATTATTATTTAAACCATTGGTTTGTACAAAATAAAAAAAACATGGTACAAAAAAAATACAACTATAAATTATTGCTATTTAAAACTATTTGCTTTTACCGGCTTTTTTTAATCCAAAATATCGACGAAAAGTACAAAAACCAACTTAAAGCTACATCCTCACGATGAGGACGTTCACTCACGCCACGATTTTCATCAAAAATAAATCCAAGCCTGTCAAAATTTTAACTTTACAATGCCTTAAGCATTGTTTACATATATAACATCGCGATGTCCTATCGCACGTAACGAGTGTACAGATTTACACGTCATACACGAGCGCGGCGAGTTATGACGAGACTGAGCGAGATTCCAATCCAAATGCGAGAAACCGGCTTGCGAAGACAAGAGACAAGCGGGGCGCGCGCTTTTTGCAGTGTTGCCTCATCGTGCTGGAGGAAAATCTTTTTCATGGAAAAACTATTAAATTTCGTATATTCCTTTTTTTGTGCTTGTAAAAGTTGTAACTCAACAAGACTTTCTTTTCCGGCGGAAAGCATAAATGGTTTTAGATATAATGACTGTATTAATTTTCCAACTCTATAAAGCTGGGGTTATTAAAGAAAATTTTTGCGAGTACACGAATTTTTTGAAAATTATACCGAGTTGCAAGTAGCGAAGGATAATTTTTCTTAAAAAAAATACGGGTAAAATTTCCTGGTTATTAATTTAACATCGTAGAAGGTTTAATAAGACAATTTTGCTCTTAAATAAAACTATTTAATAAAATATTATGGCATTTTAAATATTAATATTAATGTATAATAATATTGTCCAATAATAATGTATAATCGACTTTTAATGCATTCATTTTTTCATAATGACGACTAAACCGTGAGAGGTGTTACCGAAAATTTTTATTATTTATGACAAAACGTCATAAATAATAAAACATTGTTTAATTTTTAAATTATTGTTTTTTTTGTTTCAGGCTGATTAACGGGATAATAGCTACCGAAACGGTCAAGTTTATTGTGGACTTTGAAAGTGGTTTATTCTTTTTAGGGAAACTTTTTATTTGAGTTATCCCAACAAAAACATAATAAACATGAATTCGCCACAAAACTATAGAACATATTTATTAACATTTTTTTAAATAAAATATACGAATAAAAAGTTTCACAGAAATATTTTTATTTACGTTAAGACTATTTTAAGATATAAAAAACTAAAAGTTGGTTGGTTATAAATATTTATTGGCATGTACAAAAATTATACTAAATAAAATTTTCCGTTTATCTGTAAAAAAATAATATTTTCATTTTTAAAGGAAAATCACAAGTCCATTCCAAATGTCATTATTTTGACATAAATATTTTTACTTACTAATATTACCCAGGCGACTCTAAAGTATAAATAATTCCGGAAATATTTTACGTTTCCATGGTAACCTAATTAAAAACCTAAGTCTCTGATTGTCTTGACAACCTGCAGTAATAACGAAATAAATCTAGTTATAACGAAACTAAGGGGACCATAAAAATAACGTCGTTATATGCAGAGGACGCTATATTCACCTTAAACAATCATGTAATCACAACAAAAAACAAGTGTACACTGCTTGCATGTATTAATATAAAATGCATACGTAAACAACGTCCGTGGAGGTCTTAAGCCTACTTACTTTAAACCTAACCTAACCCAATCTAAATAACGTCCGTGGATTCTCCATATTTTGTAAATTTTTGGACCGCCATCGTCAATGTTCGTAGTAAAAAGAGCGGAAAATCAATAATTCTGTCGTTATAGCTGGATTTGTCGTAGTAGAAATCTTTATATCCGGTTGTATTAAAATTATTCTATAGATGGTTTTAAATAGGTTAATTAAAATTCGTTATGTTACACGGATTGTCGTTATAAGCGGTGTCGCTATAACGGATTTCACTGTAAGAGTAAAATTTTAAGCAATATATTTTAATTTGTGAAGGGTTTCTTTCACATCATTTTTAAATGGATCATTTGCGTCCAAAAGACAACAACTTATAAAAATACCTTAGTTGTGCTATATTGTAGTTACATAACAAAGGCATAAGGTAGAAATATTTGTCACCAACATAGAGCTTCACCTACTTTATAAAATAATAAATTTAAAGTTTAAAGAATTCATTACAAAATACACAAAATGTAGCGTTAAATAAGACACTTTAAAATAGGCATGTTATAATATAAAAATAATAAATTAATCAATATAAATAGCTCTAGAATTGACCCAAGATTTTTACTTAATAATTTTATAAAATGTTTTTAAGGCAAATAATTTTCTTAAACCTACGAATTTTTTCTAATCACTATTTCTAAATAGTATCAGCTTTGCTGCAATTGTTGCTTTTCCAAAGCGCACCTCTACCCTAAAAAGACACATCCGTAAAATTTGACACCTAAGGCTCGTTATGAATAATACACCAATTTGTAAGGGCATCAGAAGAGAAAAAAAAGCTTATGAGCAAATTTATAAATAATCTGCATGAACAATGGGTGTTTATCCTGTAAGTAGAAAGTTATAATGCTAATAAAATACGTTTTCATAACATATATCTATATTGCTTTAAATACTTATAAGTACTTATAGTCACAAAAATACTTTAAAAAAAAAGTTACGTTAATAAAGCTCATGACAAATACGCGTGAATGTTTACCCATTTTTATATTACTATATTATTTATTAATTACTTCTTTACAATGCCAACATACTTTATGTAAATTATATATTATTTATTTATCTTTAGTTTATTTCTGTTATATCTTTATTACATCGCACGAAGGCTTGTATGAGGCTTAATACTAGGTTTCGCGGGTGCCAGGTTTTAAGATATTTAACCTATTTTATCTCCCAGTTCCACCAACTTTGTTTAAGTATCGAAAAAGGCAATGTAGCATTTCACGTTTTTTAATTATTGCGATAACTTTTCTTAAATTTAACAATTACATGAAGAAAACGAATACTTGGGCCTTTTTTACCATTTTTATTTAAACCCAGTACTTAATTTAATTATTTTATTTAGTTTACGGTCTACGACATTTCTGCATCGTTTAAATTAAATTTTGCATCCAAGGCGTTAAAGTGGAACTCTACAGAGCACAGCTTGTGAAAAGACGTCACAACAGAATCAGTCTAATGTAAAACAATACCTAATATGGATAAAAATAAACAATTTTTCTTTTAACGCAAATTGCTTGTATATGCTTAATTTAGTTCACTAAACATCAACAAGCATAAATAACTAATTTAAGTTGTTGCTCGAATGGCGCTCAACTTAGGGGCTTAATTAAACTAAAAATGCTTATTTTTTACTAACTTGACGGACTTTTTACCAGACATCTGGCAACGATGCAGCATAAACGCGTAATGAGCGCATTGTTGCCACATTCCTATTAGGGTTGCAATCTAGCAGGTGTAAGGAAGAAAGGCGGTAAATATCGAAACTTATAATTAAACTTATTCTTGATGGATAGAATGCCGTAAAGTTTAATTTACAGTATTTTTTTGAATTGCAAATGTTTGATTTGAAAAAAATCGTATTAACTATTTTAAACTTTCCTTATTAAGTACAATACAGTGTTTCTAAAAATTGGCACATTTAGATATACTCCTGATATGTGTTTTTTTTTAAGATAGAAATAAAATTTAAGGTATCTTAATGCCTATTTTCTAAAAGATAAAGTAACACCGTCAATATAATATATATATATATATATATATATATATATATATATATATATATATATATATATATATATATATATAATATATATATATATATATATATATATATATATATATATATATATATATATAATATATATATATATATATTATATATATATATATATATATATATATTATATATATATATATATATATATTAATAGTTAATTAAATATATTATTGATAATACTTCATACTTATATATATATATATATATATATATATATACATATATATATATATATATATATATTATATATATATATATATATATATTTTTAGTTAAAAATATAATAGTTAATTATAAAATGGACACGTGGATTTTTTTATTTTTGCTAATTTTTTTTATCGCAAATTTTTCAAAAAAAAAAACATCACATGATTTAAAAATTCAACCATTAAAAACTTAATAAAATCATGCAGGACATAATTGCTTTTATGGACGAATATTTGATAAATATATAATTTTTTGAAAAAATGATGAACGAAATTTTTCACATATATTTACAATCAAAAAATTAATAAACATTTAAACCGTAATCATAAAAATTATGTACTAGTATTAACAAGCAAATTATTTTTAAATTTACCCAATAAGAAAAATCATAAAAGTAAAAAAAAAAAACATGAAAGAAATAAATATCGTGTAACGCTCGATTATGCACGTTATTTTTTTTTATTGGGGCAGTCCACAAAGGCTTAAAGCCTGAATATAAACATACCATGGATGTTTTAAGTGAACTAAAAGACAACTTATTAACACAAGAATAGAAGATTTTGAACTTGGGAGGATTAGGAAAGAGCAGAAGTATCGAAAGCCTAGACACTTTAAAGATGGTGGACAGTTCGGGGCCTCTACCTTGGACTGTGAAGCGATACGTAAAGGTGACACTTTGTGTTTCTCTTATGCAATAATACTGACTTATTTCTTAAAAAGTTGTGATAATAATAGAACTCGGTTTTCAGTGGGCTTGGCAGAAGAGAAAAGCGTTCTTATACCACGGGGGTCATTAATAACGGGAACGGCTTTTCCTTGAATGGAAACAAAAATGCTTGGATTTGTTGAAGAGGTCATTCCCCAGACATAGGAAACAATATTCCAGCGACTAATTCGGGCTACATACACAGTACATCGAAAAAAGGAGAAAGAATACTTTGGCTTAAAAAAAAGCTGATTTTTCGGATTTGATGGATATAATATACTTTTGCCAATTTAGATCGTTCTTAAAGATAACGCCCTGAAGGTTAAGTGATTTTGGTATGCAGAAATTGGCAGCTGATATGTAAAAGATTAGTATTTGTAGACTTTTTTCGCAACGGTGAACAGGATTCTGTTTTTAACTCAATGAACTAAACAAGAATTTTTATGGTGCTCCAACACAAAACTAATTAAGGGTGCTGTGTAAGAAATATCTGCTTTACCCTGCGCTTCCCAACCGCTGTGTTCACACATCGTCGTTGTGGTTAGGCCCAGTAGGATCTTTTGGAAAATGCGCTAGAGTTGCTGGTTATCGGCAACTCTTTTGGCTAGCGTATGGAACAGGATCCGAGGCTAAGATGAACACAAGGCTTAACTCAAGGTGTTAGCATACCGTGCTGATGAGTGAATGACATCCTGTGCCAGGTGCCAGGTTTCTCCAACGGTGCCTCTAAGATACAGGGCCACCTCTCAGAGTATAGTAGAGCGGACAGAACCGCTTTCATAGGAAAAAAAGGTGACAAAGGTGCGCTGACCGAAATGGATAAATCCGTTTCCAGAGGTGCCACTCAAGGTCACAAGCAGACAAAGGTGCGCCGACCGAAACGGGTGAATCCGTTTCGTAAGGTGCCCCTGAAGTCACCGGCGCCTGTTTCACGGGGAAGGGCTAATCCATCCCGAACAAACAGGTGCTTTGAAAGGGTTCCCTGAATGCAAACAAAGGCGGACAGAACCGCCTTTATAGGAAAAAGGGTTCTCTGGCTTTAAACAGAAAGCGGATAGGGCCGTTTTCATAGGATACGGCCGGAGATGCGGCCTCAGAAAGAACATCTGGTTCCTGTTACAAGGACCTGGAAGCTACCCACGTCAGTAGGCCGGGAGAGAGAGCATGATGGATCTAATCGTCTGCTCGTCATACTCTCCAGGAGACAGGGACACCAGAACACATCAGAACACATTGTGCTCGTGTCCGGTAGCGACACTAGTAAGAGGAGATGTAAGAACTCTCTCCCAACCTGATATCGGATTCATTAGAAGTCCGTTTCTACTGGGAGAAATATAAAAAGGTGTGAGCCCCAATAGACCGAGCGGTCGCAGTGGAGGGCGTAAAAAGTCCATTCACTTTAAACCTACCTATCTACCTACCTACCCTGCGCTTGCTTTCCCAATCAGGTTTGGAAGAATGGCTTGATAAACTAAATTTTAAAGTGAAGGATAGTGTCGTTAGCAAAACTATGAATTGGATTTAATCGTGGAGGAGAAAAAATCATTAATAAGAAGCAATAGTGTTAATACTGATCCCTGTGGTACTCCAGTATGAATTTAGTAAAACTTAAACATGTGATTAACTGAAAAAGTCGTTTAGGAAGGAAACTGGAAAGCCAAGAATACAGCATAGGTGGAAAGCCGTAGAAAGGAAGGTTATCGAACCTGGTTAAAAGTCTTAGATATGTCGAAAGAAACGATCTAAGATATGAAACAAATGAAACAAGATCTGCTGTCGATCGTTTGCAGTGATAGAAAGTTTCCGGAAATATATATTTGAAAATATACCGGGAAATATATTAGGAAACTTTGGAAATATATAAAAAATACAGGAAATATTGGAAATATATAAATAAAAACTACAAAACTTAAAAAACTAATTATTTAATGAAAGTTTATTATAGTTAATACCATAAACGGTCAGATTTGGCCGGATATTCATAAAAGGGTAGCTCGAATGATTTTGAGAAACGCGTTAAATTTCCAAAGTATTCAAAACCAGGCAAAAAATTTCTGGCTCCAAATCTAAGTACGAATGGTATTTGGTAAGACAATTTCGTAAATAAAACAAAGTTAAAAGCAAAATAATTACTAATTATCAATATAAAATACCGTCGCTACTGAGGAAACAATGGACGACACGATTGTAGAACCGTTTTTTAGCAAGTTTCTTTTTCCCTTCTATCCGATAGCAAATTTCGATTTATGACAATAGGGTTATTTATACATAAGTGAAATTTTCATCCAAAAGTTACAACGAAAAATACAATATTATAAATAAAAATTTAAGTATTAAAAATACAAAGAAAAAGTGAAATTTCTAAAAAAGTAATTACACACGACACGAGACACAAGTTGTGCAACTTGATCAAATTCGATATTATCCACACCTTGAATATTGTATTCAGCATCAATGCTGTCTTCATGGAAGTGAAATTCAACTTCCTCTAAAGCAAGCAATAGCCAACAAGTAATAATCGGTAAATCCCCGAAATCGAGATTTTATTATTCGTAATTGTAATAATATACGTACTTTTTGGGAAATTATTTTCCCAGTGTGAAATTTGTACTGCACCGAAATATAAGAAATATATAAAAATGTTTGTTTTAATGGTTTAAAACGCATTTATATATTTATTTATTTCCAAAATTTCCAATTGTTTCACTATTTTCGAGACACGTTCGGAAATCTCTGAAAATATTTTCATTTCCATGAAAATATTTTCACTGGAAATATTTCCATTTACAACACTAATCTGTATATGAAATTCATACTCCCATGTATAATTTTACGTGTTTTTGAATGCTTCATAATTTGGGAATTAAATTTTTTTCCATTAACTTGCAAACAACTTAAAAAAAAGATATGGGACCATAATTATAAAAGAGTTTAATGGTTACACTACCCTTCAAAAAAATACCCATGTCCGTGTCAAAAGAAGTTCTAATGAGACGAATAAAATGAAGTTGAGATGGGTGCATGTTCAGAAGCAATTTTTTTAATTTCCTGGCTGGAAAATTTTCTGGTAATTAGAGAAGAAAACGCTTGATCTGCTTAATTTTAAAAACTTCACTAAGTTTTAGGAATGGCTGCGGTTTCAAAGCAAATACTGATTTGTAAAACAAAATTACATGAACTGAAATGGTTTGTTTAAAATATTCTTTTACTTACAAAAAAAATTTTAATATCAAACACAGAATGCAAGGACTATCCATTGTTATTCTCCATTATTTACTTCGTAGAGATTATAAACTCATAATAGGTTTCCTTGAAAACAATGCTAAACAGAGTACTAATAAGTCAACGATAACTATGCTAACAAATTGTAAACAAACGGAAATAATGAAATAATCAGGATTTTGCTTTTAAAATTTCCAAATCCACTTTACTGATGAATAGGTGCATTTATCAATTCGCGCATGTTTCGTAAGCAGATTAAACCATAAATAGGTATTTTTGTGACTAACAACAATAAACGAAATGCCATCGCAGATAAGATTATAAAAAACACATCACAAGGCTGCTTTGTTTAGAGCTAATCTCTTAAAAAGTTTGATAAAAGTATTTTGTTTAGTATTTTCTCTACAGGGTGGTCAAAAAAGTTTAAAACAAATTGTTATTGAGATAT